>BPTQ01000005.1:175885981-175942146 GCA_019973895.1 Chrysanthemum seticuspe | reverse complement strand
TAATTCTACCAGTATCAAATTATAAATAACAGTATTAACTTATAACTAACAGTATTAATTCATAACTAACAGTTTTAACTAATACACTATCAGTTTTAACTAATACACTATCAGTATTAACTTATAACTAACAATAAACATAATCATAAAATGAGTCAAACTTACAATTTTTTGTCCAACTGTTCTGATATCATCATCGTGAAATTCTCCGTCTTTATTCACCCTTCCTTTCAACCACAGCGTACCACGCGGTGGTTCTTCATCTGGTTCAATTTCTTTATTCTCGATCTTATAAACATCAAATACATACACTTGTCAGATAAACCAATATAAACGAAAGTATGATGCTATTAAATGCAAATGTTTAATGTTTAATGTTACCATTTTATCCATCAAACGGGCGTATCCACCTCGTCCCATTCTATGCTGATAAACAGACTTGGAACGCGCCACTTTAGATGCAGCTGATTTCACCTTGCAACACAAAATAAAAAGGTGTTTAAATGTAGTAATGCTGATAGTATACAACTAATATATATGGAAACATCAAATGTGACAGATATTTGAACTTGAATAAAAATGAATAATTAACACCTTGTATTCCTCGGTGGCCGTGTAGTTTACAAAATTTACCCAATCTTCAGCTTTTATAATTGCACTATACTTCGCCGGGACTTCATTAAGTTTTGAAAGGGTATTTTGGTTGGGCAATATGTAGTTTTCGGTCAATTTCCTTCTGAAATTCCTTAGAAGTTGACCAAGACGATTCATTATCAGCTTTCGGACAGTCAAGCCAACATCAAAATATCGCTGCAAAGATTAACACAATGTTGTTAATTAGTTGCACATAATGTAAATGCAGAGATAAACTTATTAACACCTTGTACCTACGACAGCCAAGCCACTACTAGTTAAAAAAAAGTATATGTGTACCGTGATTTCGTCCCACATTTTATCTCTTGCTTCTGAATCAACCTTCCTCCAGGATAGAATCCTGACACCTATATGCTCACGAACCAAATCACCCAAAAAACTCAAAAACAATGCCCTGTTTTTTCCTGATATCCTATTCAGTGCATCGAAGGTTACACTGACCTTTATTCCGTCGGTTTTTCCATAATCCCTGCGAAACTTAGCTAACCTAGTTATGCCCCTCTTAACAACATTTGCATTTTAATGGTTGTTTTCAGCATCCTCACCCTCATCTGAATACGCCTCTGATTCATATCCAAATGGGTTATCATTTTCACGATCAGAATAAACCAAATCATCCTGACAATTGGTTTGAGTTGCCATGATTCGTCAGAAGTAATGTGTTAAAGAAAATTAGTAAACTTAATTGGTAAATAATGGTGTAAAAATTGAAGTTCTGGTTGTTTTACTTGAATCCTGATTTATTGGAGTAAAATTAGGGCTCATTATGGGGCAGTTTTTCAAATAAGGAAACCATAATTTCCTAAGTACTTTTAAAAATTTTGGCTCCAAATTTCATAATTTTAAAATGTGGCTCCAAATTGATAATATAGAATTTAAATATTTCATTTTTGGCTGCATTTTGAAACCAACACACCCATGACAGAAATGGTTCTTACCCACAGTCCCAAACACCCATATAACTTCAAACCAGCTGTATCAAAGCACATATAACTGCAGCTACACTAAAATCTCACCACATGGCGCATACAAATGAAGAAACGAAATAAAAAAATGGAATTAAAGCAACTAATTAAGCAACTATAACTAATAAGCAGTCCCATATAAACAAGTAAGCACAAAAATAATCAAATCCAACCAAGGACTGCTGACACAACAAACAGCCCTGATACCTTACTTTAATCCTATAAATAACCTATTTATAAGCACTTAAATAAGCTCTAACATCCTCCAACAGTAAAAAAAATCAAGAAATCATGTAAATGCAATTAACTTAAAGCAAAAACAACAACAAAAACACCCTAAAAATTGACAACAACCTAAAAAATGAACAACCTAAGCAAAGCACTTATGAACCGCATATCCATGGCTCAACATTGAACAGAGTTTGGATCAACCTCAAACCTACAATAATACATTCTACCAGATATGAACTTAAACACCACAACCAATTCCTAAATGCAAAACAACATTAAAAAAAGATGAAACAACCTAGCGAGCGCATCCCATTCCATTCCATTGGACAAACCATCAAAAGATCCATACATGTTTCATTGTTAATATATCTACAAACCATAATATTAAACCAAGACATTAGACATTATAAACAGATGACACTAGAGCAAAAGAAACCATCCCTTTACATAGTGAGCAACCCTTCAACCATTCATCGACTTAATTTGTTCTTCCTTGGTCTCGATATCCTCCTCAGCTTGAGTAATGAGATCATTCAACCCCTGCAGCTTAGTCCTCGTAGCCTCCATGTCATGCCTAAGATCCATCAATGTGTCAAAATATTCATCCCCATCTCCAATAGCTACCATCTCAGCAATTAAAGCATTAAAATGCGCAATCTCATTCTTTACTGTGGTGGCCTCTTCGCGCATCCGGTTTATAAAGCCACGGAGACTGGAAATTTGTTGAGCCTTGAAGAAACTCATGTAACCATCAACAGATGTCTCCCCGCTAAACTCAATTAGGTCATCAATAACACGCTTAGCCAAATGGTTTTGTGGTGATGGTGCTGCCATTGATAATAAAATTGGGTAAAATATGATATTATTGAAAGATTGCAAAGAAAGGTTGAAGAAGAGTTGTGGGGATAGTGTGATAGAGAAGATACTTGTAACTCCTTATGAATTCAAACTATAAAGACCTAAACTTTAAAACCGCAAAACAAGTCCTCCTTTTAAACTATCACTATAAATTAGGGGCGTTTATCCGTTTGGTTATCGGGTTGTTTGGTTTTGTTAAATCGGTAATCTTTTTATTCGGTTCAACACGAAAACCGAACCGAACCAAACTAGAATTAAACCGAAGCGAGCCGAAAACCGAATATGAATTCACTTCGCTTCTTGGGTTGACCCGAAAAGTCTTAAAAACGGATAAAACGGAAAGAAACGGACTAACGCAGACGGAAACGTGTAAGAACGTAAGAAAACGTATGGAACTTAAGAAAATGTACATTAATATGTAAAACATATGAAAGCGTATGAAAACGGACGAAGATGTCTAAAATAGATGAAAACGGGTAGAAACGGACGAAAACGGTCAAAAAACTTATACAAACGGACTAAAACATGAAAAACCCAGCGAGAAAGTGTAAACACGGACGAAAACGTGTAAACAAAAACGTAACGTATAAAAACTGATTAAAAAGGACAAAGTCGTACGAAAACGGTTGAAAAAGTATGAAAACATACGCAAACGTGTAAAACCGTATGAAAATGTGTAACAGTGTAAGAAAGCGTATGAAAACGACGAAAAAGTCTTCAAAACATATGAAAATGGCTAAAACGGACAAAAAACGAACTAAAGCGGACGAAAACGTATAAGAACGTAATAAAATGTACGTTAATATGTAAAACATATGAAAACAGACGAAAACGTCTAAAATAGATGAAAACGGGTAGAAACGGACGAAAACGGTCAAAAACTTATACAAACGGACTAAAACATGAAAAAACCAGCGACAAAGTGTAAACACGGACGAAAACGTGTAAACAAAAACAAAAACGTATAAAAACTAATTAAAAAGGACAAAGTCGTACGAAAACAGTGGAAAAAGTATGAAAACAGACGCAAACGTGTAAAAATGTATGAAAATGCGTAAAAGTGTAAAAACGTACAAAAACGGACGAAAACATGTGAAAAGAGAGGAAAACGTGTAAAAACGTACAAAATCGGAAGAAAACATGTACAAAACTAAGAAAACGTATGAACACGGACGAAAACGTATAGGACAGACTAAAACACACGAAAACGCACAAGGGTTGTGTTACCGTGCCCAACGTATATAACGCAACCCTAAACACAGTTTCACACAATGTTTTGAGTAAGACACGTGAGTTAATGATTTTATGTCATCCTGAAATGTCAAAATTAACGTGCCCACCTTTAATAACTTTAATACAATTCATATAACCTTCACACTATAATATGGGTCAAAAGCATTGGGTTATAGTTGCTTAGAGTTTCATTTTACGACATGATTCAATCAATAGTATATATAAAATTATATCTGAAACCATGTTACGGTTTTGGAAATTCAAACATGTTACGGTTTTGGAAATTCACGTTCGGTTTTGGAAACATGTTACGGTTTTGGAAATTCGCGTTCGGTTTAGGAAATTCAAACATTCAATCAATAGTATATATAAAATTATAGTCACACATGTTACGGTTTTGGAAATTCGTGTTCGGTTCGTGATCGGGTGATAAAGAATAATGAAAGATATTTGGATTTTGTGAATAAATTGATGAAACATAAACTAAAAACAAAAAAAGAGCAAGGTTAGATCAAGTGGTTAACACTCTTGCCTCTGGAGAAAGAGGTCAAGGGTTCGATCCTTACCCCTTGCAAGGCCGGAGGTTCTTTTCTACCTTTGGTAGAATAGAAAGCAGTCTCTCAAGGGTTCGATTCTCACCCCTTGCAAGGCCGGAGGTCCTTTTCAACCTTTGGTAGAACCGGAAGCAGCCTCTGTACCTTAGGTAGGGGTAAGGTTGTCTACGTCTCAACCTCTCACATACACTGTGGAAGACGATATTGGGACCCATAACCCATGGAAGACGGTACTGGGAGTTAGTTTACTTTTTTTTAAACTAAAAACAACTAAATAAGCAAATAAATCAACTAACAAAAGTCGAAATAACGTAAAATGCACTTAATCCTAAAAATACCAAATATTGTAAATTTAAGCATAAAATTTAAAATTATTTTTTAAAAGTCCTAAATACTTAAACATATATATATATATATATATATATATATATATATATATATATTTTAAATTATACTTTTTTGAATTTTATTTTATTTATTATGAATAAAAAACCTTTTTAAACTAATTAAATGAAAAAAATCATTAAATCATAAGAGAAAAAACATTTTTAAATTAATATGAAAAATTTTCAAAAATTTAAGCAAATTTAAAATTCCCCCCACAAATTAAATTTATTCCCCCCAAAGTTTGCATCAAGGCATTTCAAACTAATTGCAAAAATTAACTCCTCCTCCTCCTTCTCCTGTACCGCCACACCTCCCTCTCATCTCACTACAAATCCCGTCACCACCACAACTCTCCCGTCATAGACCCACCAGTCCCGTCACCACTGGTAAGTATTGTTATCTTCCTTTTGTACACATCGTTCTAACACATAAAATAACCCTGTTAAGCCTATTAGCTAATTGAACATTTGTTTCGAGATATCCTCTTGTAAATTATGTCAGTTTCTTGTTAAATTTAGATAGTTAATTGGTTAAAAAATTTAAGAAACCCTGTTAAGCCTGTTACCACATGAACATGGAACCATAATTTAGCTAGTTAATTTCTTATTTTTCCTTGACCCAAACATCCCTTTAGGAACTGTTTCATTAGACTTTATTCAATTCTTAGCATAATTCAATACGACATTCAATCTTTGAGCTATCCACATTACTTGGAGTGTCTTTTTTAACTTTTAAGATCATCAATTGAAGTTTGATGTTGTCTTGTATAATCTTCAATAACTTGGATTGTCTTTTTAACATGCCTGCAGGGACTACATTTATAAACATTGCTGCTCGGATAAGTGGGACACATTTATAAACATGGACAAGTCTTGGATAGGAACTAATAGGACCAACAAATCTTATGTTGATGGAGTAGCAGCGTTTATTGATTATGCAGTACACAACTTGCGGAAGATGGGGAACATCGACCCACGAGTTAAGAAAAATGATCTTTCAATGCCATGTCCGTGTACAGATTGTTTAAACCACATAGAGCATCAAGTGGAGAAAGTGCAGTTCCATTTATTCAGCAATGGGTTTGATCTAAGCTACCTACACTGGACTAAACATGGAGAGAAGGATGAGTCATCAATAAGTACCGAAACACATGTTAACGCTACAACAGAGTTTGTTGACGACACGGATTTTGCTTCAGATATTCCAACATATGCCCCAGCAACAGTAGAAATGGTTAATGCTACAAAAGATAATTTTGATGAGGATGATCTTTTCAAGTTTCAACAATTATTATTAGACGCAGAGAAGCCTCTTTACGCAGGATGTCCTGACTTCACAAAGATGTCCGCAATAGTTAAACTACTCAACTTGAAGGGTAAGTACGGATGTTCTGATAAGTTCTTTACTGAATTACTAGGATTGTTAAAGAAGATGCTGCCTGCTGGTAACGAAATGGTGGAAAAAACTTATCAAGCCAAAAAATATTTGAAATTGATGGGATCAAGATACAAAAAGATACATGTATGTATCAACAACTGCCTTCTTTACTGGAAGGGTGACAAGGATTTGACTGCGTGTCGAACTTGTGGGATATCAAGATTGAAGGTGGATAATAAGACTAAGAAAGTGTACGAAAACATTCCAGCAAAGGTAATGTGGTACTTTCCAATTATACCAAGACTGCAACGACTATTTAAGCTAGAAAGTATTTCAAAGGATTTAAGATGGCACGCGACACGGAGGATAACCGATGGTGTGTTACGTCACCCCGCAGATTCAAAGGCATGGCGTACCATAGATGAAAAATTCCCCGAAATTGCTGAAGATCCAAGAAATCTACGGCTAGGAATATCGGCTGATGGGGTTGACGTCAACTCAGGAAATAGGCATCACAGTGTATGGCCAGGTTTAACGGTCATATACAACCTTCCTCCATGGTTGTGTATGAAAAGAAAGTTTATCATGCTTTCGGTATTAATATCGGGATACCCGGGAAATGATATCGATGTTTTTTTAGAACCGTTAGTTGATGATCTGCAAACCTTATTCGATACAGGGGTTGATACATATGATGCATCCACAAAAGATAACTTTAATCTATGTGCCGTTGTGTTATGGACAATAAATGATTACCCTGCACTTGGTACATTATGTGGCTGCCCGTACAGTGGATTCAAAGGTTGTGTAGTATGTGGGAAAGATACAAATTGTGTTAGACTTTCTGCCTCATCCAAGCAAAGTTATGTTGGTCACAGACGATATCTACCATATGACCATCCCTTCAGAAGGCAAAGGAAGGCATTTGATGGTCAACAAGAATTTCTCCCGGCTCCAAACCCAATTACCGAGGAACAAATATACAACGAGGTACAACATATTGAAAATAAGTGGGGAAAAGGAAAACGAACAAACAATAATGCATCAGAAAACCAAGAAGATACGAGAGGTAGAGGTGGGAAGATTCAAAAGCAGAAAAGAAACATAACAGAAGTAGAGGGTAGTTCAAGCCAAGTAAACGGACAAAACGGTGCGTATTGGAAGAAATTCAACATTTGGTATCGAAAACTTAGGTATTGGAGGCATAATTCTGTTCCACATTGTATTGATTTTATGCATGTAGAAAAGAATGTTGCAGGAAAGACGAAAGATGGACTGAATGCTCGATTGGATCTGGCTGAGTTGGGGGTGAAACAAGAGTTGTTTGCTATGCAAGAACAAGACAAAACAACACTACCTCCAGCAGGTTACACATTAACGAATGCTGAAAAAGATATTTTTTTTGAACCTTTACACAACATCAGGGTACCACAAGGCTATTGTTCAAATTTCTCTTCTTTGGTCAGCCTAAAGGATAGGAAGCTCATTGGCCTAAAATCGCATGACTATCACATGCTAATGCAAGAGTTTCTGCCAATTGCAATACGTTCAATCATGCACCCACCCACACGATATGCTATTCTCAGGTTTTGCTTTTTCTTTAAATCAATATGTTGCAAAGAAATAATATTGAAAGAACTAGATAATATGCAAGCAGAACTGGTAGTGACATTGTGCCTACTCGAGAAGTTCTTTCCTCCATCATTCTTTGATATTATGATACATTTGATTGTGCACCTAACTAGGGAGGTAAAATTATGCGGTCCCATATGCTTTCGGTGGATGTATCCATTCGAAAGATGTATGAAGGTTATTAAAGGACATGTGCGGAACAGAAATAGACCAGAAGGATGCATTGCTGAGGAGACTATTGCGGAAGAAACAATAGAGTTTTTTAGCGAATATCATAAATCCATGAAAACTGTTGGTATCCCACCTGATAAACATGAAACAGATGAAAATGAGGAAGGAAAGCCATTGTCGGCCGGCAAATCAACTGAAGTTTCTGCGGAACTCTTTCAGAAAGCACATTTGTATGTAATAAATAATACAGATGAAATTGTACCGTATATCGAGTAAGTCTTACTAACACATGTCTATTTCGTTACTGAAAATTAAATGATGTATCAAATATAATAATCAAACACGTTGTTTCAGGCAACACAAGCAAGTTTTGAAAGCAGAAAACCCGGGTAAACGAATAGCATTTCTGGAGAATGAACACAGCAAATCTTTTGCCAAGTGGTTACGCAAAGAAGTAATTAATCTTATGTTACTCAACATACCCTTTCTAAACCTTATTTCTCAGCTCATTTTGATCTGAAAATTGGTGTACTTATTCTTTTGAGCTAATATATACTTCTAATGAAATTCAGGTTGAGAGAGAGTTACAAATCGACAAATAAAGTGTATCAGAAACTGTAAGGTGGATATCCTATGGACCACGCGCCACCGTAGTGAAATACGATGCATATCACATCAATGGGTATACTTTTCGTACGAAAGATCATGAAGGCAAAGTTTACCAGAACAGTGGGGTTAGTGTTGAGGCATTAGATATCCACATATCTAAAGAAGTTGCAACCACAAGAAAAGCATATTATTATGGGGTTTTACAGGAGATATGAGAACTAGATTACCGTTACATGCAAATTCCTCTTTTCAAATGTGACTGGGTTAATCACAAAGCTGGTGGTGTGAAACGCGATACTACTCTTGGGTATACATTGGTTGACCTGAATAGTTTAGGCCACAAGGTTGATCCGTTCATATTAGCCGCACAAGCACGACAAGTGTTTTATGTGAAAGACCAGGTAGATAAAAAATTGTCTATTGTGTTTAAGACACCTCCCAAGAATTACAAAGATAAGTATGACGAAGCCGATGAGGAATTTAGTACCGTCATTCACCAGCACAATGATAACATATTGCCACGTGTGGATCGACGTGACTTGGGTAACGAATCACGAACTGACTACTATCGAACCGACTGTGGAGGTGTTGTTATACGAAAGTCCAAGTGAACCATGTTATGGTCAAGTTGTCACACTCTACCTTTATCATATTTCACTCTTTTAAAGTATATAAACATTCGATTTTTTTTACTTTTTTAAGAATTTATGTTTATAATACAAGACTTAATATTAGTTAAATCTATTAGGTATATTTTTTTGTTTAAGGATATGTTGAAAAGAAAGAATTCTCACAGATTGGAGATGTATGGAAGCTGTGCTAGTTGATGTGCTATAGTACAGAGTTAATTCTGGTGATGTCATTTTTAAGTCTGTTTGACCATTCTTTAGTCTGGTAGTGCAAAAAATAAAAAACGATTTTTACTGTTTAAATAGTACCGTTACCTAATTTTAGATGGTCAGAAGTATTTATATGGATAATTTTTATTTTTAGAATTCATATTTATCCTTTAATTACTTTATCCTAATCTTTAAAAGTTTAATTATTTTATTTCGATTAAGTCTCCTCACCAGCACTAAACCCTAATTGCCCTGCACTACCAGTAATTCAATTAACATAAAAGATGGCACAATTAAAGTTTGTAGACAAGCACAATCAAGTGGGATTTCTCAAAAAGCCTGCTGAAAGCACAGGCTTCAAGCAGATAGTGGACTTTCTAAAGGGTAGTCATATCAGGTATGCCCTTACTCATAATCCAACTATCTATGATTCCCTAGTCAAACAGTTCTGGCAGACTGCTACTGCTAGAACTATTGCTGACGGGACACTAGAGTTAAATGCAACTATTGATACGTTAGAGTATTCAATCACTGAGGAATCAGTCAGAAGCAAGCTTTAATTGGCTGATGCCTCAGGGATTTCAATGTTGGCAAATCATGACCTCTTTCAGGGATTGGAAAAGATTGGATATCCAATTGATGGAACATTCACTTTTTGGAAGAGTCATTTTACGCCACAATGGCGTTTCCTTGTGCATCATATTTTACATTGTATGAGCTCTAAAAGTGGTGGATGGGATCAATTTGGAAGCAATATTGCTTCTGCATTGGTCTGTCTCTCCACTTGCAGACTCTTCAATTTTTCAAAAATGATTTTTGATGCCATGGTTGCTAATTCCAAGAATAAGAAAAAGTTTTTGATGTACCCAAGATTTTTGCAAATGATCTTAAATGTTGAAACAGCAAGCAAACATCCTTACATTGCTCTCCCTTTCACTAAAAAGATATTTGGTAATATGAAAAGGGGTTTTTAAGGGGCACACAAGCCACTTTTGTCTGCTATGTTTCCTTCTGTTGCTACTGACCCTGAAGGTACATCTACATATGTTCCATCTCTTACTGCTACATCAGAAGCTCAGGCTCAACCTACATTTGAACCTGAAAAAACAGAGTTTCAACAGAGGACACCAACACCCCCACCACCTTCACCTTCAGTCCATAAGGAAGAACCACCAGTGATTCCTCAACCACAACCTCCAACACCCACTACTACAGCAGAACCCAGTTCCTTATCTATGGAAGATCTACTTCAACTGGTTCCACAACTGATTTCAAGGGTTGATGAGTTGGAGAAAAATTGAAGAAGACCAAGAAGTCACTGGGGACTACTCGCAAAAGAGTTAAGAAATTGGAGGGGAAATTCAAACAGACGGGGATAGACATTACAGACTCAGAAGGTGAGGAATCCTCTGAGGAAACTCAAATTAGTCCTCAAGGATTGGAAGCAGCTGAAATCTTGGTTAAGAATTTCAGTCACAAGAAATCCTTTAAGAAGAGACTGGATAAAGAAGCTGCAAGTTCTAGTTGAGTGGATAAGTCTGGTGACTTTACTAACGATAAGTCTGGTGGTGCTGAAATTAAATCTGCTTTTGATGAAGATTTTAATACTGGCTTTGATGCTGAAGTTAATACAAGTACTGAACATATTAATACTGGTAGTGATCCAGGTAGTACTGGTGAGGAGTTTGTGCATAGGGAAGGCAAAGGAATAGTGCAAGAATCTTCTGAGCCAGTGAAGACCCAAAAGCAACTCGCAGAAGAGGAAGCTAGCTTTGCTGAGATTGCTAGGATTCAAGGAGAGGATGCGGCTGAAGAAGCTAAACGTGCAGAACAAACAAGGGATGATGAGCTGATTGCCAAAAGTCTGCAGGAGGAACCACAATTAACTGAAGAACAAATGAAAAGGAAATCTGAAGTTCTGGAATCTGCCAAATTTTACACTGATGAAGACTGGGATACTATAAATGCCAGATTATTAGTAAACAAAGATATCCTTCCTGATATTGGCGGAGAAGACTATGCAAGTAAATTGGTTGAGATGATTAATGAGAAGAAGAGGCTTCTCAGAGAGCAGAGACAAAGAGAAAGGATGAACAGATCCTTGACCAAAGCTGAGCAAAGGGATTATATGATCCACTATGTCAAAAGTCAAGGGAATCCTACCTGAAAGTTGAGCCAGTTAAGGAAATTGAAGAATGATGAACTAAAAGCAGAATTTGAAAAAGTAGTGTACCAAAATAAAAATAAAAATTCCAATGGATTCAGAGTTGGAAGCTTCAACGCTTAAAAGGAAGGGTTACAATCTTCAACCAAAGGATGCTAAGAAGCACAAGATTGCAGAGACTGAAAAGGTTGCTGAAGCTGAAAAACTTGGTGATAAGCCAAAAACTGTAAAGAAAGAGGAGGAAGCTGAGGTTAAGCAACCAGTTTTGAATATGACAAGGAAGAAATCCACTGGAAAGAAAGGAGTGAAAAAGGATAAGACAAATGTTAAGAAGGAAGTGGAAGAGTACATGAAGGATAAGGTTGATGAACCGTCATCAGAAGAGTTTTCCATGGGCTCCATTCCTACAGGTTCAGCACTTCCTGCTAAGATTGCAAAGGTTCAGATCATCAAAAATGGGAAAAAGGTAGTTTACCTGATAGTAAGGGAAAATCACACAGACACTATATATGTGAACTTTTCTGGTTTATTGAGTGATTTGTCTAGGGATGATTTGAAGACCATGTACCAGCTGATGATGGAGAAGCATGGTGACGAGAGACTTGAAGAGGAATATGAAAGAGTCCTCTGGGGTGACTTGAAGACCATGTTTGAGACACCAGATGCTGATGATGAAATGTGGAAGCTGGCCTGTCAAGAACAAGTGATCAGATGGAGATATTTCCACACTTGTCAGGTGCACTGTTTGGAATTAGAAACTGCAATTCTTTATATGCTTACAGAAGTGGAGTATCCACTTCCAAACTGTATTTGCAGGGCTATGCTTGAGAAGAAGCTTTTTGGTGAAAGAAAGGATGATGCATGCTATCAGCTTTTGAGGTTAATTGAATCAAAAGCTCAACAGCAATAATACTGGCAGTATAATAGTTAAGTCTGGTAGTATTCGTAGTTAGTTCTGTTTATGAAAAACATAATAGTTTATTAGAGTTTAGGGAAGGCATATGTACGCGTAGAGATATCTTAGGAAGAGATATCTATATCCTTCTACACGTTTTGCATACTAGGTTTTCCTAAGTGTATAAAGGAACCCTAAAGTATAGTGAAATGAACTTGTACTTAGACGAATAGAAATATTAATAAAATAAGTTTATTAGTGAAATAGTATTTGTGTTCTTCTTGCTTGTTGTTAAGATTCCGCATTAACAATCAAGTACTCGTTGTTAAAGAGTTCTTTATATATATAATTAGTTTGGATTTATCCAAGTTTAGTATATTGTGGTGTTGCACAAGTGTTAATGTGTGTGCATATCAATGTGACTATAAAAGCCATCACCTACAAACCCACATTTTCATTAACAGCACAATAAATGCAACAAACTTGACCATATGGTGTTTAAAGTGAAGAAACGTGTATTTTTTGTGACTATTGATTATCCAATGGCCACATCAAATTTATGTTTGTGTGGCCTTTTCTAACATTTAGTCACACAAAGAATGTTTGTTTTGGGTATTTAGTCACATACAATTTATCATAAAGTGGCTAAAGTGTTAATAAGTGTGACCATATGGTGTTTCAAGTGAAGAAATATGTGTTTTGTGTGACTATTGATCATCCAATAGCCACATTAAATTTATGTTTGTGTGGCCTTTTCTAACATTTAGTCACACAAAGAATGTTTGTTTTGAGTATTTAGTCACATACAATTAATCATAAAGTGGCTAAAAGTGTTAATAAGTGTGACCATATGGTGTTTAAAGTGAAGAAACGTGTATTTTGAGTGACTATTGATCATCCAATGGCCACATATTAAGTTACGTGACCATATGTACTGGATTTTGGCTACACTTAAATAATATGTGTGACAAAACGTTTAGTGTGACCATATATGCCATTTGGTCACGGTGTTAGTAGCAAATGTAACTTTATAGATTAGCTTTTGGCAAGATAACACAAACTAAACTTTAAACACACATATTAACTTACGTGAACATATGTACTGGATTTTGGCTACACTTAACGAATGTGTGACAAAACATTTAGTGTGACCATATATGGCTTTTGGTCACAGTGTTCAAGTGTGTGACATATATTTATCACTGTTTATATGTATATCATGACTAATGTTGCAACCTCACTTTTCATTTGCCACTCATTCCAATTTCAGATGTGGCTAAAGAGTTGGCAAAACATATCAGTCACCCTTAAATAATGTGTGACAAAACTTTACTCTATGATTTAGACACACAAAAAATTACTTCATGTGACTAACGCATCAAGGTTACTTGTATTTGTCACGCGTTCCAAATTCATATGTGGCTAAATGATCTGAAACAAAATCACCAGATACCTTTAGCCACACAACGTTCAATTGGGTGGCGATACAGTTCTAATGGTCACACAATCAAAATTTTCATGTGTGACTAATTAGTACATGTTGTCAATTTTCGTACATTCAGCCACACAAATATGCGAATGTGTGGCTGTTCCATTTCGACCATGCATGACCAAATCCCGTTTTTGTACTAGTGTGACTTGAAGATCCTTCCTCGTGAAGTTACCGTTTTTTATAAAAATACAAAAATATTTTTCTTTTCTTTGTATGTATATGTAAAAGATAAGAATACAAAAAGATTTTGCTTGTCATTTTAAATAAAATAGAATACACAATCAATATAACACTCTCAACTTGATTGTTATCATTATAAGTTCCCAAACTAAAGATTCAAAACTTGGCTTTGTGTCGCTTGCGAAAAATCGGCTCACCTCTAATTGATAAACAAACTATAAGAAGGGTATAAGGAAGGGTACGCATTAAATTGTGACCTGAAAGAGACGCGTTTTTAATAAGATGTCGTATCGCTCTTGATTATTGGTTTAAGTTCCTTGTGTTTTTACTTCGGTCTTGTTTTAATTGAAAGTGTTGTTTTTGAATGTGCATGCGCACTCATTCGTAAGCTCGGAGGCGTAATCGTAATCAAGAAACCATACCCAAGATACGTACCGTTGAACAACCCACCCAAACCATGGCACAAAATCAAGGTTCCAGACCTCAAGTCCAAGTGCATGGTCCACAAAACCCAGCTCCCGATCTCCGAACGATGGAGGAGCTTTGCCAACCCACAATGGATGGACGGGGCGGTCCAATCGCCCTGATTAACACCGCAGCCACGGATTTTGGACTTAAGCATCACATGATACAACAAGTCCAGAATTCCTACCAACTTCACGGATTACCGGGTGATGATGCAAACAAGCATCTTGACAAATTTCTCACCGTCACCCAAAGTATGAAGCAAAATGGGGTCACCGATGACGCCCTTCGCTTATACCTCTTTCCATATTCATTGACGCATCATGCCACCGCATGGTTTAATCATCTTCCCAAGAACTCAATCCACAGTTTCGATGAAATGATCTCCAAATTCATGGCGAAATACTTTCCACCGTCAATGGTGACGAAACTGAGGAATGATATTAGCAATTTTTGGAAGCTTCCCGATGAGTCCTTATTCGAGGCATGGAAACGCTAAAAGCTTTCAATTTATCGATTCCCGAATCACAACATGTTAATAGTCACTCAAATAGATACATTTTATAACGGGTTAACATTGAGACATCGTGATACAATCAACGCTGCTGCCGGTGGGACCTTTTTGAAAAGGCGACCTGAAGAGTGCTATGATCTCAATGAAAATATGACTGCCCACCACAATTATTAGGATTCCTCAGCCGAAAGAGGCGAGTCAACGAGATCTACCACTTCTTCATCTTCTGAACTAACCACTCTCACCAAAAAGATTAAAGAAATATCCACTGCTATGCTTAAAATGTGTCAAATGAATAATAACCAATAAGTGAATGTGATAAGGATTTAAAACGTAAAATTTTAAGGGGTCATTTAAGCCCTTAATCGACCACTTTTATATCCGTTACTGCTTAATTTCATTCCTTTGCACTATTTAGGTCTCTTAGAAGCAAAATGCTGGAATGAAGCATTTATGGTCGAAAAGGAGTGAATACATAAAGAAAATAGCAAAGTCATGCAGGTTTTACTGACCAGGTCATAATATTTATAATGTCTCGTTATACCTATGGTCTACCCTAGTGCACTAACAGGCAGTGTACCCGGTCATGTGTAGTTTAATAATCGGTAAAGCCGAGGTCGTCCCAAGAGCTATGTGTGTTGGATTATTACTAAGGCTAGGTGTCACAGATTAATAACGGTTTCGATAGGGATTTAATTAATTAAACTACTAAAGCAGAATAAAGAAAATAAATGCAAATAAATGGTAAAGGGAAATCAATAGAGGAGAGTGGTGCTAACCTAGTTAATCCTCCTAGCTAGTTATGTATACGTCTACTTACTTCCAATTACTTCAGGTGGGGTCAAAGTCGAGAGGACAGCATTTGGTCAATTCGCCCTAACCTATCAGCAAAGATGCCACCATAGGAGAAGTCAGTTGTCCCTTCATAAGTCCTGTTGTTCCTGGTCCCCTAAGCCAAGTCATTAAGTACCGCTACATGCTAGATTTATAATAGTGAGTGCCCGACCATTAGGAACTTAGAAACTCACCCCCTAATTCTTAAGTTCATCCAAACGATAGGTGATCAGTTGGTCAAATCGCACAAGTAGAAAGGGTCGTCAGTTGGTCATATCTTACCCTTTCCGTCTCAGTCCGCTCACCTGGGGTCAGTTGGTCATATCTCCTAGGAAATTGGCCTCTACCGCCATTCAAAACTACCGAACCAGGGGTGGCTACCAATAAACTATGCATGCATACACTTAGAAATAATTGTACGAAAGTAATATAAACGCAAACAAAACAATTAAGGAATCATAACTAGGCCAGCACCAAGAGGTGCTTAGACGCTCATATTAATCATACAAACCAATTCAATATTCAAATATACGAAATACATGAATTGAAAGTAAAAGAAATATAAAACGTTAATGCTTATCGTGGGGGAGTGATTTCTCCCTTGGAGACAGCTCCGTATACTCCTCTTGACCTGCCTTGAGCTTTTTCCCACATTCTCTGAGTGTTGTGTGTGGAATGGGATGATTAGAGATGCTGGAATTCGTAGGGTATTTATAGGCCAGATCTGGGTTACGGCGTAACTAATATAAGAGTTACGCCATAACCTTCTATTTCATTGAATTTTGCACTAGATCTGCTGGTTACGGCATAACCTTATGAGTGGTTACGCTGTAGTCTTCAATAAACTTGGTTACATCGTAGTTGATGGAGTAGTTACGACGTAAGTATCAGCGGCGTGGAACCTCATTTGACCTAATATAGTTACGTCGTAACCTTTGGGAAGAGTTACGCCGTAAACTTCTGATAAGTTAGTTTTCTGAGTCACGCAATAGTTACGGCGTAATGTGAGAGACGAGTTACGTCGTAACTTCTTCAAAATCAGCATACTATGATAAATCTTTAGATAATTCTCCAATTCCGCGTCTCTTTAGCTCCAATGCTCGTAATTTACCTGAAAGTAGAAACAATGGAAAACAAGCGTAAATCCATATAAATGATATAAATTACAAGCATTATCGGGGGAAATGGACACTTAATAATTAGTACTATTGATGTTATCACAAAGTCAAGATCGAAGCCACTCAAGCTGCTCAAATTGCACCTGACAGCGTCCCAATCAAAGGGCGCCGCCGTCCCTCTATACAGACTTGATAAAAATATGCACCAAATGGCTCAGTGGAATTTTTGCTCATACAACCTGACGCCGTCGGGCTTTGAAGAAGAAGGGCGTCACTCAGACTTTTCATCTCAGACGGCCCAGATCCAGAACCAAGACGACGTCCCACTTAAAGTCTGACAGCGTCTCAACTCTAAGGTGATGCCGTCCCATCGATGACTTGGCCAAGACGAAAACCCTAATGATGGCGAACTAACGTCGTCCTACCTATAAGGCGACGCCGGTACACTTGTACATCTATATATAGAATGTTAGGAATTAGAAATTCCAGGTATTAAAGAGTCGGTCACCTCAAGTATATGTAATCGTTAGAAAGCTCGTAGTCGTAGTTCTTTTAAGTTAAGTAGTATGTAGTTAAGTAACACCGTGGAGGACGGACGGGTCTTTACCCACTGTATGCCTGATCCACAGCCCGTTGTGTGGCGATTTATGTAAGACTATAAATACTCTCTACCTCCCAAGGTAGAGAGTTGGAGCTCATAATAATATCTTTCACTTTCTCTCACTAAGTTCCCTAAACCTCTAACTTTCTCTCTCTAGAATTCCACTTATTCGCCACATGGTTGTTATGGTTTGATGTGTATGTGAAAACTTATATCTTACAATTGGTATCAAGAGCCATGGTTGGATCATATCTTGCACATCTTTGGATTTCTAGTGGTTTTTAGGTGGTTTTTGAGTTTGAAAAAGTTTAGTGGTTTTTGCATCATTTGGTTGATTTCTTGTGGTAAAGTTTGAATTTTGTTAGTACTTTTATGTTTAGAATCATCACAAGTGTTTAGGTTTTCATTTGGTAAGCTTGAATCATCTTGGTTGGGTTGTTTTTGGATTGAAAAGTGATGTTTATATGGTTTTTCAAGCTAGCGACTTAGCTCACGGACTATTTTCTTCATAGCGACTTGCTTCACAAAATTGTAGCGAGTTACAGTTTTAGACCTAGCGAGTTAGATCTAGCGAGTTAAAGTACAAGTAGTGGACTCTCCACTACGAGTAGCGACTTGGTGGTAGCGACTTGGTCTGTAGCGAGTTGCTCTTTAGCGACTTGTATCTCTAGCGACTTGTGTAGCGAATTGCTGCCAAAATTTTGCTAGCGACTTGAGGGTTAGCGAGTTACTACTTAGCGACTTGGGACTCTAGCGACTTAGCTGTCTAGCGAATTAAGTGTTAGCGACTTAGTGCATTATCTTCTAGCGACTTGGTGCATTATCTCCTAGCGACTTAGTGCATTATATCCTAGCGACTTAGTGCATTATCTTCTAGCGACTTGAGTGATTGTTTACGGTTTTCTCTTGATTTAGTAAAATCCCGTGAAAGAATCTATTTCCCGGTTTAATCATAGAGTTATAAAATCCCGTATAATCTGTTAACATTTCTACCAACGTTCCTACTGTCATCTCCACTGTCGCCGAGGATGTTCAAGCAGCTGGCTCCGATACTCGTCCACCCATGCTTGACAGAACTGATTACGATTCTTGGGCTCAACGAATCAGATTGTATTGCCTTGGAAAGGAAAATGGTGTCAACATTCTCAAATCCATTGATGAAGGACCATATCGAGTTGAGACGACTAGAGACATACTAGATACTAATGAAGATGGTACTCCTGTTTACGAAATGGACAGACCTAAGATGTATGATGAGCTTGATGATAAGGAGAAAAAGAGATTCGATGCAGATATCAGGGCTTCAAACATTGTTCTTCAAGGTCTTCCTAAAGAAATCTACAAGCTGATCAATCATAACACTGATGCAAAGGCAGTTTGGGATAATGTAAAGATGCTTCTCTCAGGTTCAGAATTAACCATGGAAGACAGAGAATCCCAACTCTATGACGAATTTGAGCACTTCAAGATGAAACCAGATGAGAATGTATATGAGTACTATGTGAGATTTCATAAGTTAGTGAATGACATGAGGAACATCAGAATGACTATGCCTAACATTCAGCTGAACTCAAAATTTGTGAACAACATGAATCCCGAATGGCACAAGTTTGTCACCGCTGTGAAGCTCACTAAAGGATTGAAGAATACAAACTATGAGCAACTCTATGCCTTCCTCCTTCAGAATGAGAGACATGCTATGTTTGAAAAATTGATTCTCAATCAGTTCAAAACCAACCAGGGAGAGACAAGCTCGGCTAATGACTCAACAGCTTTCTACTCTAACATCGGAATCACAACCAAAGCATCACAAGTCATACCCTTGGGTAATGGTAATCACAAACTCATTCCTGATCCTATGTTCAAACAAGCTGATGCTGATGCTCACGTGGGTAACTTCATCAATCAACTAGCTCTTCTCATTAGTCAAAACATGAGTTCTCTCCGACAAACCAACAACAACCTCAGAACTGCATCTAACCCACACAATCAAGCCACTGTTAAAGATGGAAGGATCGTGGTGCAACCAGTTCAGGAAAGACAGTATGATCAGGGAAGAGGTGGAGCTGGGAGAGGTTATGTTGGCAACCAGAACCGAGGAAGAAATGGTAACCAAGGTCAAGCTAAGCCAATCAAATGTTATAACTGTGGTGGTGAAGGACACATTGCAAGGAACTGCACATCTCCAAAGCGTCCACAGAATGCTGATTACTTCAGAGATAAGATGCTGCTGGCACAAGCTCAGGACAATGGTGCTGCTTTGGATGAAGAGGAATTGCTGTTTCTTGCTGAGGGCAATGCCAAGACCTATGATGCAGATGTGGATGAGCAGCCTATTCAGGAGATAGGTCACAATCATCAGAATGCCTTTCAAGTCACTGACTGTGATGCATACGACTCTGATGTAGATGATGGACCTACTGCACACACAATTTTCATGGCTAGCATTTCTCCAATGGTTTCTCCCAAGGTCTCTTCTTCACCACAAGCTGGAACATCCAAGGACAAACTCATCTCAGAGGTATTAAAACTATACGATAATGCTGATGTGCAACAGATGCATGACAAAGTACAATCAACTGAAACTATTGAATCAAATGTTGAAAATATGGGTAATAACAATATTGTCCCATACGATCAATACGTGAAACAAAGTGAAAGTGAAGTTGTACCAAGTGATGCATCTTCTGCAGTCAACAATGACTATGTCTTTGATGAATACACTGCATGTGCTCCTGATGATTCCGTAATTTCTGAACTAAATGCCTATAAGGAACGTGTTGCTATTTATGAACAACGTGCAAAATTTGAGTTGACCACTCGTGAGCAGGAAATGGATGACCAAGTGAGTACAGTAATTAGAAAAAGTAAGTTTAGAGAAGAAGTATTGAAACAAGAATTACATTCCTTGCAAGAAAAACTTTCTAAAACAGCTAAGCAAAAACAAGAACTTCAAGAAAATGTGAAAATGCTTAAGCAAGAATTTAATGCAAAGGAATCAAAACTCTTGAGAGATTTTTCCAATCTGAAAACTTTGAAAAACAAACTTGAAAACAAGTTGTACATACAAGGAAACACCATTCAGACTGCTCACATGGTCACTAAACATCGAGTCTTAAGCGATAAGCATAGCATTCCCCTTGTTGAGGAACCAAATCCAGAGGTAATTAAAAAGGCTAGAAATGCTCATAAGGTGCTTTATGATGGTAATGAAATCCTTAAGCCTAGGCAGAAACCTAGTTGCGTTGAGTGCACTGAGGAAGATAAGAAATCAAATGAAATCACTAGGGAAAAGATGAATAAGAAACAAAATGATCCCAAATGCAAAGAGAAAAACATAATTATCACTCCTCATGATTACAAGAAGGAAAACTGGATTTCCTTGAACAAGTTTAAGCCTCAGACTTTGTTGACTCCCGAACAAGTCTTCTGGAAAAAAGATTTAGATAAGCAGAAAGCGGAAAATATTGTTGAAACAAACCCTCCCCTTAGGAAAATGCCTAGAGCGACTGTGTATCCTCCTAACACACCAATGCATCTTGTACCTAGAACAATTGCCACTAAAAGTAAGACATTAATTAGCTAATACGTTATATTTCAACTATTTGCTGATTTTGAGAAAACTTGCAAGAAAAGGATCACACCCACAGGTATAACTGAAGGAGAAAGGGGTTTTGAACAAATGAAAGAATGTTATTTAACTGAGGTCATGCCCTTCTTTAAACTTCTAAAAGATCACTTTGAGAGTCTTAAAAAGGGGATAGAAACTGATATTAAGGGAATGGAAAAGGAATTTGATGCAATGGTTGTTGAAGTTAGTGACTATGAGCGTGCACTGAAATATAATGAGATTGAGAGAAAGAACCTGCATACATTAAATGAGAATCTTATTACTGAATGTGTTGCTCAAGATGTCTTTTTCACTGCTTCAAATTGCTCTATTAATGCTTCCAAATTTCATGAACTATCTGTGGCCCTGAAAGTCTCCCATGATCGTGTCATTGAGCTTGAAAAAACTAATTCTAAACTAAATGAGAAAATTGAACTGGATGATCACGACAATTTGGTTAAACATTTTTCTAAACTAGAAGTTGAGTATTTTAATCTACAACTAAAATATCAACATCTTAAAGAAAATGTCAAAACTTCAAATATCAAGACATCTTCAGATGCTCCAGAGTTTGATGCAGTTTTTCAAATTAACAAACGAGATGAACAGATTCAAGCTCAGTGTAACACGATCAGAAAGTTGAAAGCCCAAATCTCTCAATTAAAGGGTTAAACGAACAATATGACAGGCTCCTAAATGCCTCCTCCTTTAGATTCTCAGAATTCTCAAACATTTCATCTTCAAAACCTAGTAAATGCTTTACAAAAGGAAAACAAAAGTTTTCTAGAAGAAAATGAAAAGGTTAAACGTCATTTCAATGAGTTGTTTGAATCAATTAAAGTCACTCGTAACAATAACAACGAACAAATAGCTTCATTGCAAAGGGAAATTGAGAATCTGAAGAGTCAGGTAAAAGGGAAAATGCCAATGATCAATGAGGAAAATGTTGTATCAAAGGTTCACTCTGGTAATAAATATGCTTTATCTGTGACATATGTCCCCCCTCATCTAAGGAACAACAAACTTGCCATTCAAACATACTTCTCATCCCTTAAGGATTGCCTAGAATTTCTGCGTGAGATTGTTGAAGAGGATAAGTTAGAGAAACCTCATGATAATGCAATTGGACATGCATGCTTATATGCCAAATGATCTCAAGAAATCTTAGAATGCTTGATCACAATATGCCCAAAGTCATTAGGTGAGAGAGTTAATCCTTTGATTCCATGCTCGATGCCTAATGCCAAGTATGATATGCACTCGATTCCCAATGTTTTGAATGTGAACCGTAGTGTGCCTTTAAGGGGTTCAGACTCTAGATTTGTCAATGCTAAGAAAGAGAACTCAAGTGTGCCTTCTAGGAGTACAATTCTCAGTACCTCTAGTGTTAAGAATGTGAAACTTAGTGCACCTGCATGTAGTTCAGATCCCAGCACATCTAAACAGGTGGTGCAAAGAGTAGTAAAACAAACTAATGTTCCCATTCCCTCTACAGGAGTAATCAGTGACATTAAAGGGAGCAGGTCAAAGTCTCAAGACAATTCAAGGAATGATAGGACCTTGCAAGCTAAGAATGTGCACTGGAAAAGAGTAGAAGAACAATCTAGGAACTTTAAGTTTGAATCGAATAAAACGAATCGTGTTGATTCTAGTATTAGCCATAGGCGTACTGTAATTAATTCGAATTCTGATACTATTTGCAAACCTTGTACTGATGTCTGCTTGAATTCTGTTTCTAAACATGAATGTGGTGTTAATGTTCTGCCTAATGATGTTAATTGTCCAGTTCATATTGTTAATGCTAAAATTCATGCTAAGAAGGCTAAAAGGCAAAAACGAAAGAAAGTTAGAAAACAGTGGAAACCCACAGGAAGAACATTCAGTAAAATAGGCTTCTATTGGATACCTGTTGGTCATAAGACTAATCAGATAATGCCCACTAGAAAATGGATGCCTACTGGTAGAACTATTCCTTTAAGAAGTGATCACACTGTGAACAGGGCTAATACAGACACTAGTACTGCATCTATTCACAATGATTCCATAGCCTCACTTTCTGATATGAATGCTTCTATTTCTGATGTGGGTGGTCCAACCATTGTAACTAACCAAATGGAACCCATTCTTGCATGGGGATCCCAATTATCCAGTTATCCATTCTTGTCTGTGTTCAACTGCAGATCGTTCAAATCGTTCTGTGGTACCTGGACTCAGGCTGTTCCAAGCATATGAGTGGAGACCGGTCGCGGCTCATGAACTTCGTGAGCAAATTCATCGGGACTGTTAGATTTGGTAATGATCATTTCGGTGCTATTATGGGTTATGGAGATTATGTTGTTGGTGATAGTGTCATCTCTAGAGTGTATTATGTGGAAGGTTTAGGTCATAATCTGTTCTCTGTTGGTCAATTCTATGATTCTGATCTAGAAGTAGCCTTCAGAAAACATACCTGCTTTGTTAGAGATCTTAATGGTAAGGAACTGTTAAAAGGAACTCGTGGCTCAAACCTTTACACCATCTCTATCGATGACATGATGAGGGCCTCTCCAATCTGCTTGTTATCAAAGGCCTCTAAAACAAAGTCATGGTTATGGCATCGTCGTCTCAATCACTTGAACTTCGGCACCATCAACAAATCTTTCCAGAAAAGACTTAGTTGTAGGTTTACCTAGACTAAAGTATGAAAAGGACCATCTTTGTTCAGCATGTCAATTGGGAAAAAGCAAGAAGTATGCCCATAAACCCAAACCTACTAACTCTGTCACAGAAGTTCTTCATATGATTCATATGGATTTATGTGGACCTATGAGGGTGCAGAATATCTTTGGGAAGAAATATGTGTTAGTTGTGGTTGATGATTACTCTAGATTCACCTGGGTCAAGTTCTTAAGGACAAAGGATGAAACTCCTGATATCATCATCAAACTCATCAAACAGCTGCAGGTTCGACTAAACAAAACTGTCAGAATTATCAGAACAGACAATGGAACTGAGTTTGTCAACAAACAACTTAGTGAATTCTATGAAAGCGTTGGAATCAGCCATCAAAGAAGTGTTCCACGAACCCCTCAACAGAACGGTGTAGTTGAAAGACGAAATCATACTCTTGTTGAAGCCGCTAGAACAATGCTGATATACTCAAAGGTTCCAATGTTTCTCTGGGCTGAAGCAATTGCCACTGCATGCTACACACAAAATCGTTCCCTGATTCACACTGTTCATGGAAAAACTCCATATGAACTTGTCCACAACAGAAAACCTAATCTATCTTTCCTTCGTGTGTTTGGTGCATTGTGTTATCCAACTAATGAGGGTCAAGACTTAAGCAAACTTAGGGCTAAAGCTGACATTGGAGTATTTGTAGGATATGCATCAAACAAAAAGGGATACCGAATCTACAACAAAAGAACCCGAAATATCATGGAAACAATTCACGTTACGTTTGATGAGCTGACCGGTCAAATGGCTCCTGGACACTCCAGCTCAGGACCCGCACTTCAAAACAGTCCCATTGGTTCATCCCTTGTTCCAAACTCCTCTCAAGAAACTCCATATGTACCTCCATCTGAAGATGATGTAAAGAAATTGTTTGATCCTATGTTTGATGAACTGTATGATTCAATTACTAATGAGGTGATGATTCCCACAACAGAGGATGATCATATTCCAGTGAATGAAGTCAATCCCTCAGTCTCAATATCTTTAAGTCAAGAAGCACCCGCTGCTGATCCTTCAGTCTCATCAACAAATCATCATTCTTCAAATGTACATCATGGAAATGTTTCTGGCATCAATGATGAAGTTAATCCCTTTGCCACTCCTGAAGATGCTCCATTTGAAAACATATTTGCTACTCCTGAATCATCATCAGAACCACCTTCTTCAGGAGACATCGACTCTGCTACCTCAGTTCCTCAACAACTGCCACATGAACACCTCAGAAAATGGACTCACGATCATCCATTAGACAACATCATTGGAAATCCCTCTCGTCCTGTATCAACCCAGAAACAACTTGCAACCGATGCCTTATGGTGTTTCTTCAACTCCGTACTATCTAAGATCGAACCAAAAGATGTTAAAACCGCCATGAATGAAGACAGCTGGTTCAATGCCATGCAAGATGAAATTCATGAGTTTGATCGTCTTGATGTATGGGAGTTAGTACCTGCTCCAGACTGTGCTATGATTATAGCTCTAAAATGGATCTTCAAAGTAAAGCTTGATGAGCATGGTGATGTGTTGAAGAACAAGGCTCGATTAGTTGCTAAAGGATATCGTCAAGAGGAGGGTATAGACTTTGAAGAATCTTTTGCTGCAGTTGCTCGAATCGAGGCAATCAGAATCTTTCTGGCTAATGCTGCTAGTAAGAACATGGTAGTTTATCAGATGGATGTAAAGACGGCATTTCTGAACGGAGATCTTAAAGAAGTCGTCTACGTCAGCCAACCTGAAGGATTTGTGAATCAAGAGCATCCTACTCACGTTTATCGTTTGAAGAAGGCTCTTTACGGTTTAAAGCAAGCTCCAAGGGCATGGTATGATACACTGTCAAAGTTTCTTCTATCAACCGGATTCATCAAAGGAGCAGTTGATCCTACATTGTTCACCAGGAAGTCAGGCAAACATTTGATTCATGTTCAAATTTATGTTGATGATATTATTTTTGCCTCGACTGACCCAATGGAATGTGATCGTTTTTCAAATGAAATGAGTTCAAAGTTTCAAATGTCAATGATGGGACAAATGTCATTTTTCTTGGGATTACAAATTTCTCAAAGTCCCGGAGGCATTTTCATAAATCAATCTAAATATGCAACAGATATTTTAAAGAAATTTGGATTTGATTCAAGTGAGCCTGTTGACACCCCCATGATTGACCGAACCAAACTAGATGAGGACCTCTCAGGGATCATGATTGACCAAACGAAATATCGGAGTATGATTGGATCCCTGATGTATCTCACTGCTAGTAGACCAGACATCTTGTTCGTTGTTTGCATGTGTGCTAGATACCAGGCTAAGCCTACTAAAAAGCACCTTGAAGCAGTTAAACGGGTCTTTCGGTATCTCCAAGGAACCATCAATATGGGACTATGGTACCCGAAGGACACCGGTATGTCACTAACGGCCTATGCAGATGCTGATCATGCAGGTTGTCAAGATACTCGTCGAAGTACGTCAGGAGGTGCTCAGTTTTTGGGTGATAAGCTTGTGAGCTGGTCTTCAAAGAAGCAAATGAGTACTTCTATTTCCTCTACAGAGGCTGAATACATAGCCATGTCATCTTGTTGTGCTCAAATCTTATGGATGAGATCTCAATTATCTGACTATGGCTTTGAATTCAACAAAATCCCTCTGTACTGTGATAATAAAAGTGCTATTGCTCTCTCATGCAACAACGTTCAACACTCAAGAGCAAAGCATATCGACATTCGACATCATTTCATCAGGGAACAAGTGGAAAAAGGTGTGGTGGAACTATATTTTGTGAGGTCTGAATATCAGTTAGCAGACATCTTCACCAAAGCTCTTCCAAGAGAACGTTTTGAGTTTATTCTTCCACGACTTGGCTTGAAAAGCCTTCAACCAGAAACTCTCAAACGTCTTCAGGAGGAAGACGAGGAGTAAAGGTCTATCTTCATCTATCTCTTGTATATATCTATGGTTTATTGTCATTTCAGGCAGTAACCCGCTTTTAAAAGAAAGAACAGAGCCATGTTTTAACATGTTTTCAAATTCCATGCTCTGATTCTATAAACATTTATCTGCTGAAAACCAAATGCTTTGAAAAATAACTCGGTTTCTATTTTTGATAATCATCAGGACTTATTTGTCAAAATCTCTATCTCTCAATCAACAACCTATGTCATTGATTGAGGGGGAGAATGATTTCAATTAAATTAAAAAGTTATTTGGCATTAAATTGTTTTCAAAAGATATTCATGCATGTTTTATCAATGGAGTTTAAAGTCTTAAATCCGATCCTTATCAGTTAAAACACTTTCATAATCAAGTCACAATTCCCCTTAAAAAGCTTTCAAAATCAATTTAAATCTATAAGAGATCACAAATCTCAAATGATTTGATAATTGTGATCGGGGGAGAATGTGTGATTTAAATTGGATTTAAACTGATAATTCGGTAAATGGTTTTATAAGGATGTACATGCTATCCTGCCCACATGTGACAAACGATTTCAATTTTTCAATGCACATGTTGAGGGGGAGCATCTATCTTAAACCTATGATTTGAAATGTGATCAACTTATCTCAATGTGCAAGTTCCCTCTAGTATGTGCAAAACTCTTTTCAAACCTCGAGGCACATATTGAGGGGGAGCAAATTCATGGAAACCTCATCCTTCCCGGAAATGCTATACCTACTTGATTTGATGTGGGAAGTGGTGTTGATATCTTTTAGAAAATGGTAATCAAAGAAGTTAATTCTTTCTCTTGCCTCCGTGTGAAAAACTTTCTCAAATACTTGATGCACATGTTGAGGGGGAGTTCCCGTTCTAAAAATATCAAAAACAATTCAGGTACAAAATGCTTTGATAATATATCACAAGTATCTGAATTGATTTTCAAATGGTTTTCAATTGGTTCCAATGGCAGATGAACTATACCAAATAGACCGACCAACTTTACTTTATGTACGGTGATATAAGGATGATAAGGTTAGGTATGTGTTCCCATGATCCGCCAGAACCGGAGGGATCAACCCAGGGACAATCCACTAGTTAGTGTAGAAGTCCTTAGGTATGATGATAAAAGGAGAAAAATGAGATATGGGAACAGTGCAGACTAAGACTGAGCTAGTACTGGAATAAACCCAACAAGGTTCTAGCTATGAAGTCTCGGTAAGCACTGAAGGGGTTGAAGAATTAAAAAGAATTGAATGAGGTAAGGGTGAAAACAAATAGCCCTCCATTTATTCAACCTTAGGGCAGAAACCGGGTTCAATTCATATGCTACTGATGGTAACATCGGTATTGAAGACAAGACGTCATGGACCCAGTGACGCACTGCACTTCAACTTTCCAAACCACTCAAGTTCCTCTTAAAAGGACTTGTTTCATTCTCACGGGGAACCGACATTGTCTATCGACTTTCTCTTAGAGATTGTTGATATTGAAGAAGGAGACCCTCTCCCTAGTCTCCGGCACAGGATCCAAATATGCACAAATTGAGTCTAGAGCCACGAGATCATCAATAAATCTCATTAGGACACTTTCAATGAAGACTCTATGTCTCACACAATGTGGAAAGAGAGATTATATCTTGAGTCCTACGCATTATCCTTGTGGTATTGCCAGAACATCTGAGTGATGTGTATACATATTCACAATGAAGATGGAAAACCTTCTGGAGCCATCATCAAATAAGCTCCTGGTAGGTGGCATGTGATATCTATCTAATAGATCAACCATGTGACAACTGAACAGAAACAATGAGGAGATTCAATCTTTTGAATCAATCCTGGTTCAGGTTATGGATTGACAGATACCTTTGAAAAACCGGTCTTTGTGCTCAACAACTCCTTTATTCAGTACATCGACCGTGTACTCATTTTTCAAACCAAAAGGTGTTTTTATGATTGATAATTGATTTTCAATAAAACCTTCGTTGTATTGCAAAAACAATTTCTATTTAGCAATACACGATTGTTTTTCAAATCTCTTTTCATCAATCAGTGGACGTAAAATTCGTTGGTTCACTCACTCCGTGTTGTCTTCTTTGAGACGTTCCGGTTTGAGAACAGCTAGAACAGCTGCGAAACCCTGTCAAGGAAATTCTTCGGAATTATACCTGATCACAGGCAGTACATGTACTGATCAACGGGGAACCGTGGGCCGTGTACCTCAATTCAACGAAAGTGATCAAAGACACTTGCGTGCGATTTATTGCTAACTGTTGTATGCAGGTACACCCGATGTTTGCAGCTGATCAGAATGAAGCGGTCAATCCATAGCCACATGCTCACTTAACACATTCAACTCAAAGAAATCATGATTAGTGCATCAATGACTCTGATATTTTCACTCCATGCTTCTGCTACGCTGCTGCCAATATCATGATTCAACAAATGCTTCCGCTACTCTGATGAGAAGATATCATGATCCAGAATGTGAGCATGTCGGTCCTAAAGTCACAACACCACAAAGGATGTCTTAGAGATTTTTGATAGCTGATGATCTCAAAAGATGGCTCAAAATTATTATCACGTGGATCAGTAAAAGACCTCCACTTGGAGCATCCAAACATGCAATGTGAAGAATCAATGACTACGAGCTTAGAAGCAAAGGACTACATCAAGAATGCAAGAACAATTTTTTATGTAATATCTAGTTGTATTCAATGTAATTTTCGTACATGATTGAGGTGACCTCCCTTAGGGGGAGATTGTTAGGAATTAGAAATTCCAGGTATTAAAGAGTCGGTCACCTCAAGTATATGTAATCGTTAGAAAGCTCGTAGTCGTAGTTCTTTTAAGTTAAGTAGTATGTAGTTAAGTAAGACCGTGGAGGACGGACGGGTCTTTACCCACTGTATGCCTGATCCACAGCCCGTTGTGTGGCGATTTATGTAAGACTATAAATACTCTCTACCTCCCAAGGTAGAGAGTTGGAGCTCATAATAATATCTTTCACTTTCTCTCACTAAGTTCCCTAAACCTCTAACTTTCTCTCTCTAGAATTCCACTTATTCGCCACATGGTTGTTATGGTTTGATGTGTATGTGAAAACTTATATCTTACATAGAATTTGATTTTTCTACATTTAAAGACGTAGACTTTTGGAGAAAATAACCCTAAACGTTTGTAGTCCAATTTGGACAGTATCTTAGGGTCTCAAACCCTATTTTACACATCAAGATAAGTGTTTTAATCCAAAGTATCATTATGTCTTCCATTGATTGTGTGTATGATTGCTTGTTTAACATGTCTAGCTAAATTCCGTGTGTGTTTGCTTAGATCTATGAAACCGAGTTATTAATTATTGTTAGGTTGTCTCTTATCTTAATTCTAATTGGCTTAGGAGTGCAACTAGGCTTTCATTGTATTTATGCTTGAGTAATTTTTGTGAAAGTTGGCTTATGAATGAATAGTTTAAGGACTTGCGCATTTCGTAGGCTAAACCCAAAGGTAACCTCAAAGAGTTAGGGCGTAGGCACACCCTACGACCTTAGGAAACACAACGCGTTAAGATAAGGGGTGACAATTCAACCGACCAATAAAAGATAACTAGAGAGTAATAGTATCTAGGTAAACACAATTTTAACCATCATAAGAGCACACATCAATTAGACATAAGAGTACCCATAGTATTAGATAATTAGAATAGTAGAAGTAATCGGTAGAAGTACCACCCCCCAACCAATTTCCCCGAGATATTTACCTTAGCTTTCGAAAAAAACTAAAAAGAGATAAAAAAGAATCATCCTCAACACCCACCTTAGTGTAATACATTTCTTGCTAGCATTCCTATTCCCCTAGAGAACGATATAAATCCCCGAGGTTTACCCAATACTACACTACAACGATTAGGTTCACTGCCTAGGTGGTTGGAAAACTTGCTCGAAGAAAAGGAAGTTCCTTTGACCCCGAACGCGCTTCGTACGCGCATCAAGTTTTTGGCACCGCTACCGGCTAATAGAATAGCTAGTTAGATTTTTATCTTGTTTAGGTTCCCTTGCTTGATTCCTATCAAGTAATATTTTATCTCATTTTTAGCTTCCTTATAGTCTATCCCCCTTGTTCGTGACTTTGTTCGTAGCCCATCACTTTTCATCATGGAAGGTGATAACCCACTACCAATTGACCCGTCAAGAGGCCGTACTCTTGGTGAATACTCTAGACCAAGCCATCAAGGCTATAGGAACACCATTGAGCTCCCCGATCAAGCTCAAACTACGGCCCTGCAATCCCACACCATCCGGTTGGTGCAAAACGGATGTGCATTCCATGGACTTCGTTCCAAAGATCCTAATCAGCATCTCAAGGAAATCCTAAAAATAGTTGACTCCATCTACCTTGATGCTACCACACGGGAGACCACGCGTTTGCGTCTCTTCCAATTCTCTCTACGGGACCAAGCTAGTAATTGGCTTGAGCAACTTCCCGCCGGATCCATCTCAAGTTGGGATGATCTCACCACTTGTTTCCTCGCCCAATTTTTCCCACCAGGGAGAACTACCAAGCTTAGGAATGACATCTTGATGTTCCAACAACGTCAAGGCGAAACTCTCTATGAGGCGTGGACTCGATTCAAGGACTTACTCCATAAAGTCCCTCATCACGGCATTGATCTTTGGCTTCAAGTCCAAATCTTTTACGATCATGTCAACTTCTCAACTAGGAAAACCATCAACCAAGCGGCCGGTGGCAAACTTAGTGAACTTACCACGGAAGAATCGTGGGGTACAATAGAGGACCTTGCCCTCTATGACAACGAAAGTTGGAATGACCCCGTGAGTTGTCCAAAACCGTCAAGGCCATCTCCTTGCCGCTCATTGACTCACAAACTTCCAATTGTAGGATGCTCGAACTTGAAGATCAAGTCAAATTCCTAATGAGCTCCTACGAAAATCCTAAGTCTTTACGCCAAGTGAACAAGGTCTCTTCCTTGTGTGAGATATGTAGTGGTCCCCATGACACTTGTACTTGCACGAGACTCCCCGAAAAAGCTTCCGTGGACTACGCATCCTCGCTTACTAATGGAATGGGATGGAGATTCCCCACAACACTCAGACCTAGGACTTTCAACGATGCCCGAGAAGCATGGAGGGGCAAACCCGACTATAATTGCGGGCAAACCAAATAATTCACCTCTAACAATTCCGCATGGTCCCACTCTCATGGCCCTAGTCAACAAAACATAGAAGGGAAGTTGCAACACCTAGTTGCATCCCAAGAAGCTCAAATAGCCAAGCTTTTAGACCGCTTTAACCAACAACAAGCCGAGATGGATAGGAAGATAGATAACCTTTTGAAAGCCATGACCAATAGCGATAGGAAGACCACCAAAAAGGTTAATGCCATCTCGACTCATTATCCCGAAGCTTCCGGTGTGAAAATTAAGGACCTAAGCAAGTACGTCAAAACTAGGGATCCCTCTTCATCCAAGCACGTTCAATTCGTCAATGCCATCACTCTAGTGAAACCAAATAGGAATAGTGACAAAGCAAACCATGAGACTATGCTTGAGGTTAGTGAAACTCCTAAGGAAGAATCGACCAACGAAGTAGACGAAGTAGGTGATGAGTACTTCAATAAGTTTCCTATGGAAAAAGAACTTTCATGCCACCCGCACCTAGTGCGCGACCTTCGTCACATGTATGTTAGGAGAAGCCCACAAATCATCTTTGGAAATCCTAGAAATCTCAACATACCTTTTTGTATAGGACATCTTTTCGTGTCAAAGGACTACATTGATCGCAAATCCCCAATAAACATCATGACTAGCACATATTATAATTGGGTGATGAAGAAACCTATCCCAAATAGGAAAGACCCCGATAATCCTAGAGTTAGTTGTAATTTATTTGGTAGAGTTAAGGGATTGCCCGTCTATATAGGTAGTTTCATGTACCTTACGGATTTCGTGATTGTGAAGGATATTAGTATGGCCATAGATCCTAGCTTGTCCCATGTAGTTCTAGGAAAACCATTCATAGAAAACACCGGGATAACTTATGATCCGTCGTTAGGAATAGTTAGATTCAAGGATGAGACCGATGACATAGCTTACCAAATGCCATTTAAGATTGAGAAATTCTCATCACTATCCAATGATGAAAAGGAATTAAGCTATCGGTCTACTATAGGAATGAGAAGGATAAGGAGAACGGAGTAGATTATGTGATGAGTAAGATTTTTGGGTTCTATAAGGATTGTTTGAAATTAAGACCGGAATATAGAACAAATTGGGCGGAAGATGACTTCTTAGAAAGATGCACGATAGGGTATAACTATACCATGGAAAACCCCAATAGAGATCGTCATAAGGAAGAAGATGGCGGTAAGGAAGTTACCTAGGAGCACGACTTCGAGTCTAGCTACAAGAATCATAAATAAAGAAAAGAGCTTCGTGGGAGGCAACCCATGCTTAATTGTTTGCTTGTTTGTGTGTCATATATCTTTTTCATTATTGTTTATTCTCCTGTTTAATTTTGTGAAAATGCTTTATTTTGTCTTTACCCTCGTCTTAATTACATATAAAGGTATTTTACAAAAGGGTAAGTGTAGGGAAGATTACATACGTTTTTGAAGAACGTGAACATGAGAATTACAATTAGTGAAATTGATATATATTTGTGTTTGTTAGAGTCAAATGCTTGTATCGAGTCATAATGGATGTTTTGCAGGAATTTTTTCCAGGTTTTAAAGATGTATTTTTTCCAGAATTTTTCCAGGAAAATGTAGCAGACCAGTTTTTGTCATGACAGCCAAATCCTGACGTCGTCAAGTTAAGCAGAAACAGCTTATCAATGTTTTTCATTTTTTGTGCTACTTATAAATTTTTAGAAATTCTCAGGTCTTAATTTTCTAGAAAATCTGCAAACATCCATTCCACAAGCATTATATCCAAGTGTAGTTGTGTCATATATAGTTTTACCGCCAATTTTACGCGAAGGTTTCGTTTTTTTTCTTATGTGTGCAGGTTATATTTGGCAAGAAGAAGAAACTCAACATTTGATGGAGCTTATCACGTATGCATTCTTCTTGGAAAAGAATTTAACCGCAACTTCATACGGATCCTACTGAGCTAATAAGAGGAGTACTAGTTTCTTTCTCTTTTACTTACCTTCATTTATCATAAATTTGATACTTTCGGGGAACATTGGGGACAATGTTCAGTTTAAGTGTAGGGATTGAGAATAAAACGGGAACTTAGAAACTATTCTTATCCTTGATTATTTGTCTTGTCCTTGGTCAATTGTGTAATAAACTATGAGAAATATTTGTTAGTCTAATTTTAGCACCAAATTTATAATTTTTTATGACATGTACGAGCTAAAACTTTAGTCTTAATAAAGCATCCCATGGATAGGAGTTATATGAATAGCACAAAAACCGTTTACCACTCAAATTCCACCCCAAAAATGTGAGGTTCGCCCCTAGATCTTTAGGAATAAAACATTCACCTTTAATGCTTAGAGAGTGTACCGGTAGTATAATAGATTCTAGAACTTGTTCTGTGATGCATTCCGAGATCGCTAGTAAGACTACACTTGTGTAGTTAGGAATAACTAAATGAAAAGAGGCATTAGGATAACCCTTGTTTGAAACCTGTATCATAATTACTTCTTCCACATCGGTCGATTAATTACCCCACACCCTTGCGATGTACTCATCTTTGGTACACAATACCCCTAGTTAACCCCTCGGATCCTATCCTTTTCGCGATTCTCGTGATGTTTCGGTTTTCCGGAATATCAATGAAGAGCATTGTTTACAATCCACCCCCAAATGTATACCCAAATCACCTTAGCCTACCTTATATGCACTCACCTTTAGTGCATTATTGTTATCATTTATAAACCCTTAGTTCAATTATCTAGTTACTTGCATGGTTGCTAAGTCGAGTCATATCTTTTGTACACAGTTTTGGGATGATTGGGACTCATGGGTAAAAGTAATATTTTTATGGAGTAACGGGAAAGAACGTTAAATTCAAATTTCCTTTGTCTACGTAATTAAATACTCCAAGTGTTTTTTATCTTTTCAAATCGGTTCAATTAGTATTAGAGAAATAAAAACTCAAGTGTAGGGATGCTGCTATAAATCTCTTATATTTTGATGTTATCGTAGAGGATGGTAGAGTAAAAACGTATGAAAAAAATCCAAAAAAAGAGTGTTCAAAAAAATGAAGAAAAACATACGGGCTACCATCCTACATCTATCTTTATATTAATGTATGTTTGTTTCAAGTTATCTAGAGTTAGTGAGTCAAGTCTTGGCTTAGGAACGCCACGCTTTTCATGCTTGTTACATAAGATTTTTGACTTGCCACCACTAAATATCCCCTATCCAACAAAACCCTTTGTTTCCCTACCGTATGCCTAACTTTACAAACCTTGCAAAGACCTCTTAGATAGTTGTTCCTAGGTGCTTACGCCAAAGCGGTGGAGGTTTGATCTAGTCTCAAGGCTATGGTAATCTATGTACTATGCCAGGTAATGAGTGTTTATCTTCCATTTCCATTTACTGTATTTCATATAAACCTGAGAGATGAGAGAATCCAAACACCCCTTGTGAGATGCTAGTATATAATTTCCGTGCTTGTTATAACTATTGCGGTGCTTTTACTTGTTATAAATTATTCTAAACCCATGCTTCATGCCCCCTAACTTATAAATTGATTGGCCAAAAGAACATTTTCCTGAGGACAAGCAAATACCAAGTGTAGGGATATTTGATAAGGATTTAAAACGTACACTTTTAAGGGGTCATTTAAGCCCTTAATCTACCACTTTTATATTTGTTACTGCTTAATTTTGTTACTTTTCACTTTTTAGGTCTCTTGGAAGCAAAATTCTGGAATGAAGCATTTTTGGAAGAAAAGGAGTGAATACATGAAGAAAATGGCAAAGTCAAGATCGAAGCCACTCAAGCTACTCAAATTGCACCTGATGGCGTCCCAATCAAAGGCCGACGCCGTCACTCTATACAGACTTGATAAAACATGCACCAGACGGCTCATTGGTTTGCTCATACAACCTGACGGCGCCAGGCTTTGAAGAAGAAGGGGGTCACTCATACTTTTCATCTAAGACGACCCAGATCCAGAACCAAGACGATGTCCCACTTGAAGACTGACGGAGTCACAACTCTAAGGTGACGCCGTCTCATCGATGACTTGGCCAAGACAAAAACCCTAATGACGGCGAGCTGACGGCGTCCCACCTATAAGGCGACACCGTCACACTTGTAAATCTATATATAAAATTCGATTATTCTGCATTTAAAGAGGCAGACTTTTGGAGAAAAAACCCTAAACATTTGTAGTCCGATTTAGACAGTATCTTAGGGTCCCAAACCCTATTTTACACATCAAGATAAGTGTTTTAATCTAAAGTATCATTATGTCTTCCATTGATTGTGTGTATGCTTGCTTGTTTAACATGTCTAGCCAAATTTCTTGTTTGTTTGCTTAGATCTATGAAACCTAGTTATTAATTATTGTCAGGTTATCTCGTATCTTAATTGTGATTGGCTTAGGAGTGCAACTAGGCTTTCGTTGTGTTTAATGCTTGAGTAATCTTTGTGAAAGTTGGCTTACGAATGAATAGTCTAAGGACTTGCGGATTTCGTAGGCTAAATCCAAAGGTAACCTCAAAGAGTTAGGGCATAAGCACACCCTACGACCTTAGGAAACACAACGCGTTAAGATAAGGTGTGACAATTCAACCGACCAATAAAAGATAACTAGGGAGTAATAGTATCTAGGTAAACACATTTTTAATCATAATACGAGAACACATCAATTAGACATAAGACTACCCGTAGTATTAGATAATTAGAATAGTAGAAGTAATCGGCAGAAGTACCACCCCCCAACCAATTACCCCGAGATATTTACCTTAGCTTTCTAAAAAAAACTAAAAAAAGTTTAAAAAAAAATTAAAAAAAAAATAAATAATCCTCAACCCCACCTTAGTGTAATACAGTTTTTGCTAGCATTCCTATTCCCCTAGAGAACGATATCAATCCCCGAGGCTTACCCAATACTACACTACAACGATTAGGTTCACTGCCTAAGTGGTTGAAAAACTTGCTCGAAGAAAAGGAAGTTCCTTTGACCCCGAACGCGCTTTGTACGCACATCAGAATGTCATGAACAAGAGTTGTAAGACTTGTGGAGGTCCACACCCTTACTTCGAGTGTCCAGCAGCCGGTGGCTACACTCAAGAGAACGTATTTGCTGCCTCGAGATCCTACAATACGGGAGGTAATGCTTACCAACCACAAGGAGACCATAATCTTCTAAGTTATCGTTCTAACAATTACATTGGACCACCGGGGTTCAATCAAAACCAGAACAATCAAAATGTGTAAAACAGAAATAATCAGTTTAATCAGAATCAGAATCGGATGAATCAAGGATTTCAGAATCATGGAAATTTTATTCAAAACCGATTCCAAGGTCCACAACAAAATGTTCAAGCTCCACCTCCTCAATCCTCCAATGAACTTTCTAATTATATAAAAGCAAATGAGGATAAGATGGTGGCTATGCAAAATCAGATAACTACTTTGAAAAATGATTTTACATCTGAGCTTCGAACAACAAGTAGCAAGATCGATCAACCTCAAAGCAAGATTGAGAACATGTTTGCTACTCTCATGAGTCAAATGAATCAAGCTTCAACTTCAAGAGCTCTTCCGAGTAATACCATTCCCAACCCTAAGGGTGAGTTGAAAGCTATTACCACTCGTAGTGGTAAGTCATATGATGAACCTTCGATTCATACTCCTTCTCCAGTGAAGGATGTGGAATGGGAAGCCAAGGTGACAAAGGACAAGGTGCATATCTCAAGCCCACGAAGTACCGCACAAGTCCAACCTTCGGTTGTCTTACCTCAAATTCTAGAACAGGTTGTTCCAATGACCATTCCTAAGACTTCACTTCCTTATCCTTCAAGGCTTAATGACCAAAAGCTCCGTGATATAACTAATAGCCAAATGATGAAGTTTCTTGAAATCTTTCAAAAGTTACACTTCGATATTAGTTTCGCGGATGCTCTTCTCTGCATGCCCAAATTTGCGGCTACTTTCAAGAGTCTTCTTAGCAACAAGGAAAAGTTGTTTGAATTTACCATAACTCCGTTGAATGAGAATTGCTCGGCGGTGCTTCTTAAAAAGTTTCCCGAAAAACTAGGAGACCCCGGCAAATTTCTCATTCCTTGTGATTTTCCTATGATTGATCAATGCATGGCCTTGGCTGATCTTCGCGCAAGAATCAATCTAATGCCTCTTTCGGTTTGGAGAAAACTTTCACTTCCGGAGCTTACTCCTACACGTATGACTCTCGAACTTGCAAACCGAACGGTTTCTATCCCGCAAGGTGTTGCTGAAGATGTCTTCGTACAAGTAGGAAAGTTCCATTATCCTACCAACTTTTCTTGTTGTCAATTTTGATGCCGATCCTCGTGTTCCCCTTATCTTGGGGAGACCATTCTTGAAAACGGCTTGTGTGTTAATCGATGTCTACGAAGGCGAGATGACTCTTAGATCGGGAGATAAATAACTGGTCTTGAATATTGAGAACACTTCGAAGCATCCTCTTGATCATGAAAATGAGTCAGTCAACAAGATTGATATCATTGATATTGCATGTGAGGAACACTTCCATGAAGTGTTAGACCTTTAAAGTGGCAATCCCACTTCTTCGTATCCTACCGGTGCTCTTCTTTCCCTTCTCTCACTCTGTTTGAGGGAAGTGACTTTATCTTGGAAGAGATTGAAGCTTGTTTCTCGAGTGAATTAATTTCACGCGAAATTGATCAAGCGAATATTGACATTGAGGGAGATATTCTTCTCCTCAATAAGTTGCTCAATGATGATCCATCATCACTCCCTCCTCAAGAACTTCATAATGAGGAAATCAAAACCATTGAAAAATGTAATGATCCTCACAAGGTCAAACTTAAGGACTTACCACCTCATCTCGAGTATGCATTTTTGGAGGGTGACGATAAATTGCCCGTCATAATTGCTGAATATTTGAGTGAGGAGGAAAAAACCGCTCTCATAAAGGTTTTGAAATCGCACAAGCGAGCCATCGCTTGGAAACTTTCAGACATCAAGAATATTAACCCAGAATTTTGTACGTACAAGATTCTTATTGAAGATGACTTCAAACTGGCGGTTCAACACCAAAGAAGGGTGAATCCTAAAATTCATGAGGTTATCAAAGCGGAAGTACTAAAACTTCTCGATGACGGATTGATTTACCCTATCTTGGAAAGTGCTTGGGTGAGCCCCGTTCATTGCGTGCCCAAAAAGGGTGGCATAACCGTTGTAGAAAATGATGAAAACGAGTTGATTCCTACTCGATTGGTTATGGGATGGCGTGTATGCATTGACTATCAAAACTTAAATGAAGCCACCCTTAAAGATCACTTTCCTTTACCCTTCATGGACCAAATGCTTGAGAGATTAGCAGGAAACAAATACTATTGTTTCTCAATGGTTTCTCGGATTACTATCAAATTCCCATAGACCCACAAGATCAAGAAAAGACCACATTCAGGTGCCTTTATGGAACATTTTCTTATCGGCGCATGCCTTTCGGCTTGTGTAATGCTCCCGGTACATTCCAAAGGTGTATGATGGCCATTTTCCATGATATGATCGAAAAAACGATGGAAGTATTTATGGATGATTTTTCGGTCTTTGGGGATTATTTTCAAACATGCCTCTCCTATTTGGACAAGATGCTTGAACGTTGTGAAAACACCAATCTTTGTCTAAATTGGGAGAAATGTCATTTCATGGTCAAAGAGGGCATTGTCCTTGGCCATAAGATTTCTAATAACGGGATTGAGGTTGACAAAGCTAAAGTTGATGTTATTGCAAAGCTAGCTCCTCCCACAACCGTCAAAGGAGTTAGAATGTTTCTTGGTCATGCCGGTTTCTATCGTCATTTCAGTCAAGATTTTTCGAAAATATCCCGGCCAATGACCCGACTTCTTGAAAAAGATACTCCTTTCATCTTCTCTAGTGAGTGCATTGAAGCTTTTCAAACTCTCAAGAAGAAACTTACGGAAGCACCAATTCTAGTTTCCCTCGATTGGGAATTACCTTTTGAACTTATGTGTAATGCAAGTGATTTCACCATAGGTGCAGTCTTGGGGCAACAAAAAGCAAAACAATTTAAGCCTATACCTATGCTAGCAAAACTTTGACAGAAGCTCAAGCACATTACACCATGACGGAAAAAAATTACTAGCCATGGTGTATGCTTTCGAGAAATTCCGGCCATACTTGATCTTGTCTAAAAGCATAGTATATACGGATCACTCGGCCCTCAAATATCTTTTTGCTAAGCAAGATGCAAAGCCGAGGTTTCTCCAGTGGGTTCCCCTCCTAAAAAATTTGATATCATCATTCGTGATAAAAAGGGAGCCGAGAATCTCGCGGCCGATCACTTATCCCGTCTTGAAAATCCTCATCAAGGTGTGCCGGAGAAAAAGGAAATAAAGGAAACGTTTGTAATATATTGGATTTCACATACACATCAAACCATAAACACAAAGAGGCGTATAAGATGATGTTTTAGAGAGAGAAAGAGTTAGAGGTTGGGAACTTTAGTGAGAGAAAGAAAAATCTTATTATGAGCTCCAACTCTCTACCTTGGGAGGTAGAGAGTATTTATAGTCTTACAATAAAACGCCACCTGACGGGTTGTGGATCAGGCATACAGTGGGTAAAGACCCATCCGTCCTCCACGGTGTTACTTAACTAAGTACAACTTAACATAAAATAACTACGACTACGAGCTTTCTAACAATTACATATACTTGAGGTGACCGACACTTTAATACCTGGATTTACTAAATCCTAACAATCTCCCCCTAAGGGAGGTCACCTCAAACACACATAAATATTACATTGAATACAAACAGATATTACATTGAGATTGTTCTTGGATTCTTGTTCATGTTCTTTGTTCTGTAGCTCGTAGTCTTTGAATCTTCATTTTTGCATGTTTGGATAATCTGAGTGGAGGTCTTTAACTGATCCACATGATACTGTGTTTTGAGCCAGCTTTGAGATCATCAGCCATAGTAAATCTCTGACTCGTCCATTGTGGTGTTGGTATGAAGTGAAGTTGTGACATTTGGACCGACATGCTCACATTCTGGATCATGATATATTCTTATCAGAGTAGCGGAAGCTTTTCGTTGAATCATGATATTGGCAGCAGCGTAGCAGAAGCATGGAGTGATAATATCAGAGTCATTGATGCACTAATCATGATTTCTTTGGAAATGAATGTGTTGTGTGAGCATGCGGCTATGGATTGACCGCTCCATTCTGATCAGCTGCAAACGTAGGGTGTTCCTGCATAAAATAGTTAGCAATAAAGCACACAAGAGTGTCTTTGATCACTTTTGTTGAATTGAGGTACACGGCCCACGGTTCCCCGTTGATCAGTACAAGTACTGCCTGTGATCAGGTATAATTCCGAATAATTTCCTTGACAGGGTTTCGCAGCTGTTCTAGCCGTTCTCAAACCAGAACGTCTCAAAGAAGACAACATGGAGTGAGTGAACCAGCGAATTGAGATTCACTGATTGATGAAAAGAGATTTGAAAAACAATTGTGTACTGCTCAATAGAAATTGTTTTTGCAATACAACGAAGGTTTTGATGAAAATCAATTATCAATCATAAACACCTTTTATTTTGAAATATGTGTACACAGTCGATGTGCTAAAGAAAAGAGTTTTTAAGCATAATGACCGGTTTTTCAAAGGTATCCGTCAATCCATAACCTGAACCAGGATTGATTCAAAAGATTGAATCGCCCCATTGTTTCTGTTCAGTTGTCACATGGTTGATCTATTGGGTAGATCTCACATGCCACCCACCAGGAGCTTGTTTGATGTTGGCTCCAGAAGGCTTTCCATCCTCATTGTGAATATGTTTGCATATCACTCAGATGTTCTGGCAATACCACAAGGATAATGCGTAGGACTCATAAGATGTAATTTCTCTTTCCAGATTGTGTGAAACAGAGAGTCTTCATTGAAAGTGTCCTAATGAGATTTATTGATGATCTCGTGGCTCTAGACTCAATTGTGCATATTCGGTTCCTAAGCCGGAGACTAGGGAGAGGGTCTCCTTCTTCAATATCAACAAACTCTAAGAGAAAGTCGATAGATAATGTCGGTTCCCAGTGAGAATGAAACAAGTCCTTTTAAGAGGAACTTGAGTAGCTTGGGAAGTTAGTGCAGTGCGTCACTGGGTCCATGACATCTTGTCTTCAATACTGATATTACCTTGGTAACCATCAGTAGCATATGAATTGAACCCGGTTTCTGCCCTAAGGTTGAATAAATGGAGGGCTATTTCTTTTCACCCTTTTTCACATTCAATTCTTTTTCATTCTTCAACCCCTTCAGTGCTTACCGAAACTTCATAACTAGAACCTTGTTGGGTTTATTCCAGTACTAGCTCAGTTTCAGTCCGCACTCTTCCCATATCTCACTTTTCTTCTTTTTCAATATACCTAAGGACTTCTACACTATCTAGTGGATTGTCCCTGGGTAGATCCCTCCAGTTCTGGCGGATCATGGGAACAAATACCTAACCTTATCGTCTTTATATCACCATACATAAAGTAAAGTTGGTCGGTCTATTTGGTATCGTTCATCTGCCATTGGAACCAATTGAAAACCATTTGAAAATCAATCCAGATACTTGTGATATATTATCAAAGCATTTTGTACCTGAATTGTTTTTGATATTTTTAGAAAAAGATCTCCCACTCAACATGTGTCTCATGTATTTGAAATCGTTTTAGCACACGAAGGCAAGAGGAAGAATTAACTTCTTTGATTACCATTTTCTAAAAGATATCATCATCACTTCCCTGATTAAATCAAGTAGATAAAGCGTATTGGGGAAGGATGAGGTTTTCAAAAGTTTGCTCCCCTCAATATGTGCCTCGAAGTTTGAACGAGTTTTGAACATATTAGAGGGAACCTGCACTTAGAGACAATTCAATCACGTTTCAAAAATTTAAGGTTTAAAGTAGACGCTCCCCCTCAACATGTGCATGGAAAATTTGAAATCGTTTGTCACATGTGGGGAGGAAAACTTGCTAAACACTTATGAACCCATTTATCAAATTATCAGTTTAAATCCAATTTAAATCACAAATTCTCCCCCGATCACAATTATCAAATCATTTGAGATTTGTGATCTCTGTAGATTTAAATTGATTTTGAAAGCTTTTAAGGAGAATTGTGACTTGATTATGAAACTTTTGTGATCTCTGTAGTTTTAACTGATAAGGATCGGATTTTGAGACTTTAAGCTCCATAGATTAAACATGCATGATTATCTTTTGAAAACAATTGTATGACAAATAACCTTTTGATTTAATTGAAATCATTCTCCCCCTCAATCAATGACATCAGTTGTTAATTGAGAGATAGATAGTTTTGACTAACGTGAAGTCCGGATGATTTTCAAAAATAGAGTCCGAGTTATTTTTTCAAACCAATTAGTTTTCATTAGATAGTAAGTGATAGTTTTATAGAATCAGAGCTTGATATTTGAAACATGAGATAAAGCATGGCTCTGTTCTTTCTCTGAAAAGCGGGTTACTTGCCTGAAATGACAATAAGCCATTGTTTGACTTTCTCCCAAAAATATTTTTTGATTTTTTGATTTTTTTTTTAAGAAAGAAAAACAAATTATGTACATTCGAAGAACATCTAAAAACCCGTGACATTCTTTGAATATCAACACAAAGTCCGTAGATGTTATCGAATTAAGAAAAACATGACAAAATGATAATATATTTTTTTTTTCGAGATTTTCAAATTTTTATGGATCTTTTGAAAGATTTCTATTTTTCTATTTGCTTTTTGTTGGTTTTGTAATTTTGTATTTTGCTTTTTGAATAGATATATACAGGAGGATAAATTAGTTTAAAAGGATGATGAAATGAGTACCGAGATAAGGATATCGTTCAGCACGTTGTAGAAGAAAGGAATCATCATCTCTTAAACTTTCACCACCAAAGCATTCGAGGCTGTTTAAGAAAATCGTCTGAACATGAGCCTTCTAGATGTGAATCTTTGGTAGCTTCCCCCCAAAACGACAATCTTCGAAGTGAGACCACTTTCCCCAAGTAATAGAAGTGAAGCAAACAGTCTCATTGAATGAAGCTCAACAACCCAAAGAAACATGAAAACACCGAAGTAACAAGTTGAACCAGTGATCCTTTCTGCGGTTATCAAACTCGGGATACATGATTAAGCCCGATCACATGAACCTGTTGTGCATCCCCGATGTAAACATCATTCTGCGGATTTGTGCAGTCGTCTGTACGGGAGAACAATATATCAACATCTTTAATTCACCAAGTGCATTATAGTTATCTTACATATAACCAATCAGCCCATAATGTACACATGTACCCAACCAGAGTGGAGACTATGACATCCAAGTAACATGTTGAATCACTGATTATCTCTACGGATATTGATAAGGTTTTTAAAGGTACCATTTTGAGGGGTCGTTTTAGTCCTTATTTAATCACTTTTGTATCCGTTATTGCTTAATATCGTTCCTTTTCACTTTTTAGGTCTCTTGAAAGCAAAATGCTGGAATGGCACTTATTTGGACGAAAAGGCACGAATATATAAAGAAAATGGCCAAAGTCAAAATCTAGACACTCACAGCTGCTGAAATTAGAAGGCGACGGCGTCAGGTGCTAATTGCGACGCCGTCCGAAAATTGTTGTGACGGTTCAGAACCCAAAACTCGTATTTTCAAGCGACGACGTCCAGTTGTAAAAGAGTAGGCCGTCGCTACTCAGACGGCCTAGATGCAATCCAGACGACTTCAGAAGCTAAAGAGAACGGCGTCACGGACATAAGGTGATGCCATCGCAAGGTTAACGTGGCCAAGACAAAACCCTAATGACGGCGACACGACGGCGTCACGAAACATAAGGTGACGCCGTCGCATATGTAATCTTATATATAGAATCCGAATTTTTCAGTTTTAGAGAGAGTCTTTTGGAGTGAAAACCTAAAACCGAACCTAAGGTGTCTTGTACAGTATTTTAGGGTTTTAAACCCTATCTTACATCAAGATAAGTATTTACTTCATTAATTCAATTATGTCTTTGATTATTTGTGTGTATGCTTGCATGTTCTCCATGTCCGGCTAATTTATTTGTGTGTTTGCTTAGGAAGTATGAAACTTAATTATTGAATATTGATTGGTTGTTTCTTATCTTAGTTGACTAATGATCTAGTAATGCGATAGGTCATTCGTTGTGTACTTAATGCTTGATTCATCTTTGTGAACCTTAGAATATAATTACCTGAGTAGTTGTAGGCTAAACCATCCAAAGAGTGCCTTAGAGTAAGAGTTTATCATCCCTAGTGGGTTTGTAGACGAGACCCTTTGGTAAGTTCAAAGAGTTAGGGAGAAACGCATACCCTACAACTTTAGACACACAACGCGACTAAGAATAAGGACGTGACAATTCAACCATCAATAGGAGGTAATTAAGGAGTAGTACAACTTAAGTAAACACATCTTTAAACTATCATACGAGCACACATTAATTAGACATAGACTCCCACAACCTTAGTTTAGATAATTAGATAATAGTAGAGTAATCGGTAGAAATACCAAAACCCCCCAATCCAATACCCGAGATTCGTACCTTTCCATTTCATAAAATATAAAAATACAAAAATAATCTTCCTCAACCTTAACCTTAGCGTAGTAACTCTTTACTAGCATTCCTATTCCCCTAGAGAACGATATCAATACCCGTGGCTTACCCTAATTACTACACTACAACGATTAGGTTCACTGCCTAGGGTGTTATAAAACTTGCTCGAAGAAAAGGAAGTTTCCTTGACCCCGAACGACGCGTGTAGCGTTATCAAGTTTTTGGCGCCGCTGCCGGGGAATAGAATAGCTAGTAAGTAGTCCACCTCGTTTAGGTTCTTTGCTTGATTCCTATCAAGTAAATTTTTTTTTCTCATTTTTTAGCTTTCTCTTAGTCTATCCCCCTTCTTCGTGACCTTTGTTCGTAATCCCATCACTTTTCATTATGGAAGGTGATAACCAACCACCACTTGATAACCCAACACAAAAAACTTCAATGTCACTTAAAACCCAACCCAATAACCAACACAACCGTCGAAGCCGCTATGTGAGTAGAAACACCGACCTTCAGGATTTGCAGAAAATATTCGATAGTACAATTAGGGAAGCTGTTGAGAAAGTAGTCAGCGCTGCTATAGTTGGCTCTATGATTAGCAGTAATTCGGAAAATCGCATGATAAACAACAACATGGATGTGGAAAATAGTGATTACTTCAATCTTTACCCCACTAAGGAAGAGATTGCATAACATCAATACATAATCGATAATCCACGATCACCTATCATTAGGATATGCCCAAAGATTAGGAGGGGAAATCCCTGGAACCTAAAAATCCCTTGTATGATCGGATATAGGAGTGTCGACCACGCTTACATAGATACGGAATCCCCCATCAATGTAATGTCATCTGCTGTCTACAATGACATTATGAATGAGCGACTCAATATTAGGAGAGACCCTAAGTATCCAGGAGGAGTTTGCAACTTTGTGGGAAGAGTCAAGGACGTGCATGTCTTTATAGGAAATTTCACCTACCTAGTTGATTTTATGGTCCTAGAAGATATAGGATGTGTCATTGACTATAGCTTATCCCAAGTAGTGCTAGGGAAACCGTTTGTTGAAACATCTAGAATGAGCCATAACAAGCATGATGGAACGGTTAGGTTCAAGGAAGGAATCGATGAGATCACCTATAGGATGCCTTGGAAAACAACTGAGTATGGCCACTTATCCATTTATGATCGAGACAACATCAAAGCTTTTGAGGACAAAAGCAAGGAAGATGTTGAAAAAGGTTATAAATTCATGTGGGAAAGAATGAGGCATTATTATAAGGATTGCTTGACTCTAGGGCCTATGTGACAACCCGTACTTTCAGGTCATTTCTCGACACGATTCATGTCTCATTATTTCAACATTTTTAGTAAACTTGGTTTACTTGTTTCAAATTCGCGTAACCTTGGAGGTTTAGCGGCGAATTCATGATCATGACATCACGTACATTTCATATGGACTATGATTAGTCTACATTTCATTGACATCATGTGCATCTCATTAATTCATTCACGACATTTCATTTTCACTTGCAACGCGTAATTTTTATATTTAATAATTTTTATCGCGTGAGTTTTTATTTTGAATATTTAACCCGTTACTTTCAAAAATGATCCCGAGGTATTTTTAAACTTACATTTAGTTCATAAAAACTATATTTTTAGTTTTCCTAGTGTTTCAAATTTATTTGGTATTTTAATCGTTAAAGTTTAATTATTACGTCGTTTTTCTTAAAATTAAACGATAATTATTTTATCACTCAATCTTTACAAGGAAAGTATTTTTACAATTTTTATCATCTCATTACATCCTATTTTGACCTAATAAAAACTTACTTGTACCAAAAATTCTACCATTTACTTTTACATTCATTTAACTTACATTTTCTTTACAATTTATACAAGTCTTACAAATAATACACAAGTTAAAGATTTAAAAAAAAATATATATCTTAAGAGACAAAGTCCCCAAAATCACGCCCATGGGGAGGGTGTAGCAATTAATATGGTATGGTTTTTGTTGATTTGGTTTGAAAGTTACACTACTACAAAAGTCTTCTACATTATTGTATCATTCATTCATTTCACTTCTCATAGTTTCAAGTCTTAGATAAAATTTTCTCTCTTCTTTCTTTGGCTCCATAGAACCGGCCACTCTACAAGCACAAGGGGATCAAAAAGTTTTTGCAAGTTCAAGTGTGTTTACAATCTAGATTATATCCTTTATATGGTTTTGAAATAAAAACCAAGGATATTTAAGTTAATCCTTGTTACTTACACCTCTTCACTATCACTTGTAAGCATGTTTTTATCATTTTTATGTTTCCTCTTCATTTTCACATGTTTCTTTTCATTTTTGGAGCTTATATGCATGTTATGTGATTTATACCATTTATTTCATGATTTATTGAGTTATATAAATATATTGGTCATCCTATAATTATTCCCATGGTAATCTTTGGTATTGATGGTGATTAGGAACCCATGACACCCTAAGAAGGTGTATGGTAGGATTAGATTAGCTTTGGAGTTGATTTGAAGGGATTAGAATAGGTTTTGTCCGAGAAAAACTATTTTCGATAACTATATTTTACGTTCTGTCCTTAATTCGGATTTCTGGAAAAACCAACAGTTAGTACGAAGTTTTGGCCTTGATATTTAGAAAATATACTTTAAAACGAATCCGTGGCCTTTTGAACGGATAAAAACGGAGTTATAACGAAGCCGTGGTGAATTTTTAAAGTTTGACGACGAAACGTACATTTTCTGAAAATTTCAGCTTGCTGTTTTTACATATTTCGGGTCAAAAACGAGCCTTAAGCTTCACAAATTATTTCGACTTATCAAAAATATATTAGTTTACTTCGATATGAAGCTAAGGACATATTTTACGTAGAAAACGGATTTGAAACGACAAATATATGCACGTTTTTATAAAGTTGCCGTAAATATTATTTTCTGAAAAACTATATTATTTTTACGTTACAAGTATTTTATTAGCTGTAAGGGCTATGTTTGCGGCAGTTTTTAGCCATGATGTGAAACTTTTTATAACGAAATGTCTTCTAGTAAAATCAAGTTCACCGGCCATATTTTTCAAAACAAAAAGCCGTTTGTCCAGCGGAGTCATAGTAAATTATTTACGGACGTTCAAACATTGGCCGAAACTTATTTTCTGCACACAACTAGCCAAAATCATCAACTTTAACCCTTGATATCTTTATGATCGAGACCTTTTGGACGAAAACTCCTGAACTGAAACTTTTAGATATCGATACAAACTTTCCAAAACCGTTGAGTTCGTTCTCTAACGATCGACGTACACCGTTTTACGACTACTTTTCCAGAGCCATTTTTGTTGATTTCATGATTTTTCCGACGACATTGTTTTGCGACGAAAAGTAGTAATTTCACCAAAAATCATTATAAAACCATTGTAGGATGACATTTTGACGTAAAAACATGTAAAGTCATTTTTAATTGGTCAAGACGTCAAAAGAGTATTTTTCGACGACAAGTGATATTTTCAAAAACCCGTAAATGGTATAAATAACATACGTAGTGCATGCATAACATTACATTGCAACTCATGACATATCATATCATTGATAATAGGTCCCGGTTGACGCATTACATTAAACCTCGGTGTACTCACTTTTGCCGTTATTCCAGTTTATCCAAGTGAGTTTTCATAGCCCCGTTTTACATGCTTTCGATTATTTTCAAACCCACGGGGGAGAATACATTGCACTACATTTTCTTTTGTACGATACCAAGTATGTTAAATTCAATTACATTGCTTAAGTTACCACATTTGCCAATTTGAAAGTCCCCATTACTTGAACATGAACCGTTAATCTTTGAAGCGAGGATGAGTGGATAGATCTATCGAGGGTGACGCCTCCATCCGGGTTGGTGAATCCCAACCAGGCAAACGGATGCATTTCATTTGATCACGTTACGGAGTTGTCTGGCAAACACTCTGCAGGGGCATACATTATTGAACAGTCTAGTTTCGGGGTCATGGGCTTAGAGCAATTGTAACATTATTTTTACGTGACTGGATTGTCATGCATAGTCTATACTTGCGTAGTCGTATAAAACATTTACATAAACCTATGATTTCTCACCAACATTATTGTTGACGTTTTTAGCAATGTATTTTCAGGTATCTGAGGCATTCGCATCATGACATGGTTTAGGGACCTATATTTTGAGTCGCGGCGTCGACTTACATTATGTACATTATGGTACTTCATTTCAAAACATCGTTTGGATTTGTAACATATTTGTATTTCCGCAAACTTTGTAAACCTTTTGGGACCGATGTTGTACTCTGATTATGTTTTTATGAAATATCCAACGATGTGTTTTTAAAACGACACTTTAGGTCGTTCAATATAACTGTGATGTGGTGCTATGACAGTCAATCCCCAGGAATTCCATTCCGCTGCAAAACAGGTAAATTGGGGGTGTGACAGATTGGTACCAGAGCTACAGTTATAGAGAACTAGGTTGCATCATTGACCCTAGACTATAGCTACATTATCATAGCATCTCATCATTTCATCATAGTACATATTTATTTTGATCATGCGGATTCACTTACACTTTGTTCGAGATTATTTACTTTTATTTCACATCGGTTGTCACAGACATGTCTTCAGATTCTCACCCTATCACCATTTCATCGGACTCTAGCTCGGATGATGTTCCAGCTAACCCCATCATGGATGATGTTTCATCACACTCCACTGAGATCGTATCTTCCATTGGATCTACTCCAGTCTTTCCACCTATCATGACCGATACTGAGACCGAACCCTTCGAGGAGGGCGAAGTTGCACCTACACCATCACGATTACTATTGATTCACGATAGGATCAGGACAATTTTTATCACTCAGTTGGGACAGATCATACCATTGGGTAGAACTTATAGGCTTAGTCCTAATGAACCTATTTTCTTAATTCACCACAAGGATTCCATTATCATCATTGTCATTATTTTCATCATCATTATCATTTCGAGCACCATCCGTACCGTCACATCTAATACACGATACTCATACACCTGACTTGCAGCTTGGGAAGCGTGCATGATTTGACACACCATTACCACCTACCACTAAGACTATAGACACTACACCATCTCATAGGGTTGAGGACTGTGAGAGTTCTAGGGCTATTGTTGCTAGACCGCCTACTACTCCTACACTTGAAACACGATTAGACCATCAACAGGAACAGATAATAAGCACCTTTCTAGCTAATGTAATCTTTATCATTTATTATCTCTACGATAATCACCACCTTGTTTATCTCATTCCTTACTCCAATTGCCCCATTTTCCATCATTTCACGACGATACATCACTGCTTTACTAGGGGCTAGGCCAACTTTATTCTCGATCAATTAGTAGACTATTACTACTCAATAAGGTTTTCCTATGTATCCTACAAACCATCCAACAAATTTTATTCCAAATTATCCTGCTACTATTTCATAAAATTATTTCACTTGATTTTACTTCGAATTATTTTATCACCATCTCAGAAACGTTGTTTCATAAAGTTTTAAGCAAGTTGTTTTATTACCAACTTATCAATTGGTTTCAGTCATTTTAGCAACTATTTAATATACTCAGGCGAAACGATTTTCGTGTTACTCTGAAAAATCATTGAGTCATTATCTTACAAATCAAAACGTTGAATACCATTTAAAACTTCGGAGGAACATAATACTATTTCAACAAAAACAAGCATCACATCATTTGTCCTTAATTATACATGGCCTGATCACCTATGTATAATTCAGGAAGAATTATGTCATGGAAATAACAAGTATCATTTCAAATCTCCTAAAAACAAATTCTCATTTAAAAGTAAAGTTTTATAAACCGATAAATCGTGCATAAACATTTCTTTTTGTTAACACTCTAAAGGTGCTTACGCCATTTATCTCTCACTCAACCGATAAGTTAGGATTTGACGAGTGACATTTTAGGAAAGACTTTCTATACCATCTGTGAGGAGGATTTCTCGATACAAGAAAACAATGGAAGGATTTTGGAATTACCAACAAGGACTAGAACTAGGTGGTAGGATGATTCAAAACCCAACAAAAATCTTAAGACATCACGAGACCTTCCGAACCACTATTTTGGGTTAGAATCCAAACTCTATCATTCCAAAAGTATTAGTTAGACCGAGTTACGAGATTTTAGTACGAAGCGAATACACACGAAGCAACATTATAGGGATATACCAAGTTCTCTAACTGAGATTGTAGAACATTCTGTTAAGCATGGCCTCAACAATAGGTGAACTTCCCTACAATGAGTTTCCCTTAAAGGAAAATTAAGTTAAACTAAGGTTATCGATATAAACCTTCCCTAAGGCATTGTGTCCTCTAGAAATTCCAAGTAACCTCACCTCTATATCAAGAGATGTCACAGGTTTGAACATGTCGGACAATCAATGACTCCTCATCTACAAGTGAAGCTAGAACAGACATTCTTTGACATAGTATAAGCGGATATCTATTTTCTTGCTAGCATGGTAACAATATTAGTGATGAACGATTTTTTTTGGAAACCCTCAATATCGGAACAAATCTTGGAAGCCAACCACATTAGACACATCATACAACGTCGAGTTAGCTAATGGTAGCGTAGTTAGCACCAACACCATTGTCCGCGGTTGCACATTCAATTTTCTTAATCATCCCTTCAACATAGACCTCATGCCCGTAGAGCTTGGTAGTTTTGACGTCGTCATCGGCATGGATTGGTTATCTAAACATCGCGCAAAGATCATTTGTGATGAGAAAGTTGTTCATCTTCCCTACAATGGCGAAACTTTGATTATTCGTGGGGAACGAAGTGGAACTCGAATTAGTATCATATCAAGTATCAAAACGGAGAAGTACATTAAGAAAGGTTGTCTTGCTTTCTTAGCTCATGTAACCGAGAAAAAGTCGGAGGAGAAGCGACTTGAAGATGTTCCTATTGTCCGTGAATTTTCTGAAGTATTTCCCGAGGATTTACCTGGACTTCCACCGGCACGACAAGTAGAGTTTCAAATTGACTTAGTGCCCGGAGCTGCACCGATTGCGCGAGCACCGTATCGTTTAGCGCCAACCGAAATGCAAGAGTTGTCTAATCAATTGCAAGAGCTTCTAGACAAAGGATTCATTAGGCCGAGTTCCTCGCCTTGGGGAGCACCGGTCTTGTTTGTGAAGAAGAAGGATGGATCCTTCCGAATGTGCATAGATTATCGAGAGTTGAACAAGTTAACGGTGAAGAATCGTTACCCACTCCCCAGAATTGATGACTTGTTCGATCAGTTGCAAGGTTCAAGTATTTATTCCAAGATTGATCTTCGTTCGGGTTATCATCAGCTTCGAGTTCGGGAAGAGGATATTCCGAAAACAGCGTTCAGAACACGTTACGGTCATTACGAGTTTCAAGTGATGCCGTTTGGATTGACTAATGCACCGGCGGTATTCATGGATCTCATGAATAGAGTTTGTAAGCCGTATTTGGACAAGTTTGTTATAGTGTTCATCGACGACATCTTGATCTACTCCAAGAGCAAAGAAGAGCACGAAGAGCATTTAAGGACAATTTTAAGGCTACTTAAGAATGAGAAGTTGTATGCCAAGTTTTCGAAGTGTGATTTTTGGAACCACAAAGTGCAATTTCTTGGTCATGTCATTGATAGTCAAGGACTACAAGTTGATCCCGCAAAGATTGAAGCCGTGAAAGATTGGGCTACTCCAACGAATCCTACAGAAATTCGACAATTTCTAGGACTAGCCGGGTATTACCGAAGGTTCATCGAAGGTTTTTCGATGATAGCGAGACCTTTGACCAAGTTGACACAGAAAAACAAGAAGTACGAGTGGGGAAAGAAACAAGAAACTGCTTTTCAGTTGTTGAAGCAAAAGCTTTGCAGTGCGCCGATTTTAGCACTACCCGAAGGCATTGAGAACTTTGTTGTATATTGCGACGCTTCGCATAAAGGACTTGGGGCTGTTTTAATGCAAAATGAGAAGGTGATTGCGTATGCTTCTCGACAACTTAAGACTCATGAGAAGAATTACACCACTCATGATCTCGAGTTAGGAGCCGTAGTTTTTGCGCTCAAGATTTGGAGACACTACCTCTATGGTACAAAGTGCACTGTGTTTACTGACCACAAGAGTTTGCAGTATATTCTTGATCAGAAGGAGCTTAATATGAGGCAACGTCGTTGGTTGGAGTTACTCAGCGACTATGATTGTGAAATCAAGTATCACCCGGGAAAAGCCAATGTTGTGGCTGATGCTCTTAGTCGGAAAGAGAGGCCTAAACCTTTAAGAGTTCGATCATTGGGAATGACGATTATTTCTCCTCTACCATCGAAAATCCGTGAAGCACAAGTCGAAGCACTTAAGGAGGAAAATCGACCAAGCGAAAAACTTTATGGTATGCCCGAGAGCGCAAATGGTTTTGTAAAGAGAGCAGATGGAGTACTATGTTTCAAAGATAGAATGTGGGTTCCATTGTATGGCGGAATACGAGAATTGATTATGCATGAGTCGCATAAGTCAAAGTATTCTATTCATCCAGGATCGGATAAGATGTATCAAGATCTTAAGAAGCTTTATTGGTGGCCGAACATGAAAGCGGAGATTGCCACGTACGTTAGCAAATGTCTTACCTGTGCTAAAGTAAAAGTCGAATATCAGAAGCCGTCAGGATTGCTCCAACAACCGGAAATTCCTCAATGGAAATGGGAACGCATTACAATGGACTTTGTTACGAAACTTCCTAAGACATCGGGAGGTTACGACGCTATTTGGGTAATTGTTGATCGCCTTACCAAGTCAGCTCATTTCATACCGATTAGAGAGACTTATTCCATGGAGCAACTCACTAGACTTTATGTCAAGGAAATAGTCTCGAGGCACGGAGCACCAATATCTATCATTTCCGACAGAGATAGTCGATTCACTTCAAACTTTTGGAATTCATTGCAAGATTCATTCGGAACCAGATTAGAGATGAGCACAACATATCACCCACAAACCGACGGTCAAAGTGAAAGGACCATTCAAACATTAGAAGACATGCTGAGGGCATGTGTAATTGATTTTGGAAATGGTTGGGCTAACCATTTGCCATTGATTGAATTCTCGTACAACAATAGTTATCACACCAGTATCAAGATGGCACCATTCGAGGCACTCTATGGTCGTAAGTGCCGATCACCTGTTTGTTGGGCCGAGGTAGGAGATGCACAACTCACTGGTCCAGAAATGGTACGGGAAACCACTGAAAAGATAGTTCAGATTCGTGATAGACTTAGAACTGCCAGGAGTCGACAGAAAAGTTATGCGGATGTTAGACGCAAGGATTTGGAATTTCAAGTGGGTGACAAAGTTATGTTGAAAGTATCGCCTTGGAAAGGCGTGGTACGTTTTGGAAAAACGTGGAAAGTTAAACCCGAGATACATTGGACCATTCAAGATTTTGAGCAGAGTTGGTCCGGTAGCTTATCGACTTGATCTTCCACCAGAACTTAGTCATGTGCACAACACGTTTCATGTTTCAAACTTGAAGAAGTGTCTTTCGGACGAATCGCTCATTATTCCATTGGACGAGGTTCAACTTGACGACAAACTCAACTTTGTGGAAGAACCTGTAGAAATCATGGACCGCGAGGTCAAGCAGTTGAAACAGAGTCGTATTCCTATTGTGAAAGTTCGTTGGAATTCTCGACGAGGTCCTGAGTTTACTTGGGAACGAGAAGACCAGATGCGACGCAAGTATCCGCATCTTTTCGCCGACACCGTCAGACCTAACAACGATTGAATTCAGGGACTGAATTCCTTTTTGGATGGGCGAATGTGACAACCCGTACTTTCAGGTCATTTCTCGACACGATTCATGTCTCATTATTTCAACATTTTTAGTAAACTTGGTTTACTTGTTTCAAATTCGCGTAACCTTGGAGGTTTAGCGGCGAATTCATGATCATGACATCACGTACATTTCATATGGACTATGATTAGTCTACATTTCATTGACATCATGTGCATCTCATTAATTCATTCACGACATTTCATTTTCACTTGCAACGCGTAATTTTTATATTTAATAATTTTTATCGCGTGAGTTTTTATTTTGAATATTTAACCCGTTACTTTCAAAAATGATCCCGAGGTATTTTTAAACTTACATTTAGTTCATAAAAACTATATTTTTAGTTTTCCTAGTGTTTCAAATTTATTTGGTATTTTAATCGTTAAAGTTTAATTATTACGTCGTTTTTCTTAAAATTAAACGATAATTATTTTATCACTCAA
>BPTQ01000005.1:175869455-175881529 GCA_019973895.1 Chrysanthemum seticuspe | reverse complement strand
TAAAAGAAATATATAAGCGCGGAAAAGCAGGTTTATTCACGGTAAGGTCGTAAAACGGAAGTTCTCTGGATTTTTCACTTTTCCTTGCTATAATTCGTTATTGCCTATGTTTTCACTAATTTATTCCTGATTTTGCTGGGGAGTTTTACCATGGAAAATTTTGGAATAGTTTATAGGGATGTGAACAATAAACGAACAGGAGTTCGTTTACACGAAAATTGGTTAATTAAATATTCAATCCCCAGTACTTCGTAATTAAGTTTTACCAGGTGTTGTGTATATTCGGGGCGTTTTCAGTATTGTTCGTACCTTTAATGTATGATCGTGGAGTGTACCCCACAAACCTATGAGTGTAGAGAGAGCCCACATATATACTTTATATTGTTTATCCTTTACCTTCTATTTGTGAGTAATTGGCCAGGATCATGTATCTAATGGTATCCGAACTTTTATCTAGTTTGGAGGTAGCGAAACCGCATTCGTGGATCCTTTCTGATAGTTTCTCCAGAAATTTCACATTTGCTTGAGGACAAGCAAATAACAAGTGTAGGGATATTTGATAAGGTTTTAAAAGGTACCATTTTGAGGGGTCGTTTTAGTCCTTATTTAATCACTTTTGTATCCGTTATTGCTTAATATCGTTCCTTTTCACTTTTTAGGTCTCTTGAAGGCAAAATGCTGGAATGGCACTTATTTGGACGAAAAGGCGCGAATATATAAAGAAAATGGCCAAAGTCAAAATCAAGACACTCACAGCTGCTGAAATTAGAAGGCGACGGCGTCAGGTGCTAATTGCGACGCCGTCCGAAAATTGTTGTGACGGTTCAGAACCCAAAACTCGTATTTTCAAGCGACGACGTCCAGTTGTAAAAGAGTAGGCCGTCGCTACTCAGACGGCCTAGATGCAATCCAGACGACGTCAAAAGCTAAAGAGGACGGCGTCACGGACATAAGGTGACGCCGTCGCAAGGTTAACGTGGCCAAGACGAAACCCTAATGACGGCGACACGACGGCGTCACGAAACATAAGGTGACGCCGTCGCATATGTAATCTTATATATAGAATCCAAATTTTTCAGTTTTAGAGAGAGTCTTTTGGAGTGAAAACCTAAAACCGAACCTAAGGTGTCTTGTACAGTATTTTAGGGTTTTAAACCCTATCTTACATCAAGATAAGTATTTACTTCATTAATTTAATTATGTCTTTGATTATTTGTGTGTATGCTTGCATGTTCTCCATGTCCGGCTAATTTATTTGTGTGTTTGCTTAGGAAGTATGAAACTTAATTATTGAATATTGATTGGTTGTTTCTTATCTTAGTTGACTAATGATCTAGTAATGCGATAGGTCATTCGTTGTGTACTTAATGCTTGATTCATCTTTGTGAACCTTAGAATATAATTACCTGAGTAGTTGTAGGCTCAACCATCCAAAGAGTGCCTTAGAGTAAGAGTTTATCATCCCTAGTGGGTTTGTAGACGAGACCCTTTGGTAAGTTCAAAGAGTTAGGGAGAAACGCATACCCTACAACTTTAGACACACAACGCGACTAAGAATAAGGACGTGATAATTCAACCATCAATAGTAGGTAATTAAGGAGTAGTACAACTTAAGTAAACACATCTTTAAACTATCATACGAGCACACATTAATTAGACATAGACTCCCACAACCTTAGTTTAGATAATTAGATAATAGTAGAGTAATCGGTAGAAATACCAAAACCCCCCAATCCAATACCCGAGATTCGTACCTTTCCATTTCATAAAATATAAAAATACAAAAATAATCTTCCTCAACCTTAACCTTTGCGTAGTAACTCCTTACTAGCATTCCTATTCCCCTAGAGAACGATATCAATACCCGTGGCTTACCCTAATTACTACACTACAACGATTAGGTTCACTGCCTAGGGTGTTATAAAACTTGCTCGAAGAAAAGGAAGTTTCCTTGACCCCGAACGACGCGTGTAGCGTTATCAGATATCAACTCCGGAATAACTGAATAAGCTCGATCAAGTGATCATGTTGTGAGTCCCTGATGTACACAAATCTCTCCCCTGATGGTTGCGATCTCACCGAAATCATCATTACATAGTGTACATGAAGCAATAACCAGAAGCACTTTATCATAGCCATATCGAAGATGTCGATAAGCAATATCATCTCACGCTCCAAATATTCTTCTCATATTTCTTCCTACTGAAATCTGAGTTAACACATACCGAAAGTATCCAGAGACCACTTCCTCCCAAATGGTTGGAATAATACATCCTTCCCCCAAATAGTTAGAATAATATATATCCTTCCCCCAAATAGTTGGAATAATACATCCTTCCCCCAAATAGTTAGAATAATATATCCTTCCCCCAAATAGTTGGAATAATACATCCTTCCCCCAAATAGTTGGAATAACACACCAAAGGCTACGAGTTAAACACTGAGTTTCTCTACGATTGTGACATTTTTCTTTCCCGGGATTACTTCAATAGAGAAGAAGTATTAAGTTCATCATGTGTACTCGTTGTGTGTGTTTAGATGTATGTCTCCTTCCCCCTTGCTGGTTTTGATACCTCAGAATCAGCAAAACATAATACACTTATATACTTGAAATAGAGAAGAACATAATTAGCTCAAATGAATCTTGTGAGAATCAACTGCTACAGAAACTCTCTTTGATTATCTTAACCAACCCATATGTAGACAATTTGAAGTGACCACTGTTGAAGAAAACCCGATATACCGAACTTGAAACTGAAGTCAAATTCCCCACATTTGTATCTTAAGCTTGCACTTAATGATGGAAGAACGGTGTCGAGAATCTATGCTTCAAGCAAATATCTAAGTACTCACTACTCAAACAAAGTATGGGACATTAACACCTCTTGAGATTATCCACATCGTCTTCTGCATGTGACACTGAGTAAAACAACGTAACTCCTAATAGTGATAGTTAACCAGGTCTTCAACCAACCACCCCGACTACTGGTAACTAGATAAACCAAGTCTTCAACTCAAAATCTTAAGCCCGAGCAAGTTATCAGATAAGAACACGCCGTTGATGAAAGTCAACTTCAATCTCAAATAAGTGATAAATGATTAACTCTGAAGTCATCAACTTGTGTCAAATGCCCAACACGTGAAAACAACATACAATCGGATGTACATTGACCCACTGAATGAACCGCAACACATGATTCCTCAACATCAATCCTTTCTTCCTAAAGGTATTCATGTAGAGATTGATCTGAAAGATTCACCAATAATGTCTTCGAGCATATGAGGTAGTCATTTTTCCATAATGTTCATGTGGTTGATTTATAGCGTGCACAATAATCCGTGAAGATTTGGCAAAGGAATACCAAAGAGCGGATCATTATTCATGAACAATAATCTGTGAGGATTTGGCAAACGAGTACCAAAGAGCGGATCATTATGCATGAGTGCAACTATAATGATAGTCATTATCAATGCCTTTTGAAGAAACTAGAGATAAGGTTTCTTGAGAATTCCGAGAAGTACTTCTTAGATGGTGAACTAGTTGAGTCAGTAGGAACCGGAGCATAAGCTTCAGAAACTAGATGATCAACATTCGTCGGAGGTTGGAAGTACTCATCAAACATATCTTGAACCAATGAATCCCAAGTTATCCTTAGTAAGTGAAGCATTAGGCGTTGAAGGAGAGTCATATGACCATAAATCAAGCATCCATCAACATGTAGTATATGCAATCTTCTCCCCCTCAAAAATCGCATCTGAAGTTGCCATTTTTGATTTGAACAAGTGAATAAGAATATACACCAATGAGCGTAGATCCACTTGAGAGTAGAAAGAGCGTGGAAAAACAAGAAGCTTGTTGATGAAGAATGTCGATGAGAATGGTCATACACATGAAGATTTCTCTTCTTTTGAAGATAAAGCGCACTGAAGCGTACACCTTTCTTTTCTTTGAGGAACGGGGCCTGAAGTGTTATCTGCAGACGCCATAATGATGAAGTACGAGGCCTGAACTGATGTGAACAGACGTCATTGTTTAGAGCCCAGTTATATGTTTAGAGCTGCCCGAATCCAAATACCAAGGGACGATTTGTACGACCTACTTTGGACAACAGACGAAGACAGAGAATTGGAAACATTGGATTCCCACATGCTCATGGGGTCCTTTTGGTTAGCACAAACAATCTTTGAATCAGCAGAAACCCAAGGTGCAATGCCATTGTCACTAGGAGCTGAACTAGTAGAAGCATCAGACTTATTCGAGGGACATTTTGTGCTTAATGGGATTATTCTACCAGTTGGCTTCCAAACCTTAACAGGCACTACTCTAGGCATAGTGGATCTAATTAAGGGGCAAGTTTTGCCATTCGTGAATATTCGACCTGTTGGCTTCCACTGAAATCCTACACTGGTAAAAACCTTCCCTGTAGGTTTACAGGATTGCTTAATCTGTTTCGCTTTCCAAACTTTCTTAATTGGGGTATGATTCTTAGATCTCAGGAATAACACAACACATTTATCATGATTACCAGAAGATAGACATTCTTTACAGGTTTTGCAGACATCATAAGACTTCAAATTAATTTCAGTAAGCTTAGAGCTAATACTAGAACTAACACTCTTCTTTTTGTTCAAGTCAAACTTATTTTCCCTATGGTATTCTTTCACTTTCTTCTCATGATCACTTTTAGTCAGCGAAATTTTGTCCTTCTTTGTATTGCTACAAGGTTTTGACCCGCTAACTTTAGTGTCAATATTAACATCAATAGAAGTGATGACGGGAGCATTAGTTTGTTTTACTGCCATTTGATTTTCTGGTCTAGAAGTGTTGGGTTCTGAGGCTTTCAGAGGCACATTAAGAGTCACGTTCTTATCCTTAGGCATAGAACTGGGTGCAACTATTCTATCTCGCCTATTACTCGCTTTCGGACTTGTAACAATTACATACTCTAAGAGTTCTTGAGATCGTTTGGCATCCATGCAGGCATAAGTGATTGCACTATCAAAAGGCTTATCTAATCTATCATCCTCTACTATCTCACGGAGGCCCTTTAAACTATCCTTAAGTTGTGTTAGATATGTTTTATGTGCCAGTTCATTATTCCTAAGAGGGGGAGGAATATATAACATATCAATAGGATACTTATCACAAGCAGGAACCTTTGGAACAGAATATTTGCAATTAGGGATTGGCAATTTTCCTTTCACCTCACGCTTCAGATTCTCAATATCGTTAAGCAAAGAAGTTACCTTTTCAATGTGTTTATCATGATTAACTTTGAATGAATCACATAACTCTTTGTTTTGATCATTAACTTTTGAAATTTAAGCTTTAAAACATTCATTTTCCTTTTGCAATTTATCAATAATGTTTTGAAGTTGGAAATTCTGAGAATCTAAAGGTGGAGGTATTCGGGAGCCAGTCACTTCATTCCTTTCATCTTTCAATTATGAAATCTGGAATTTCAATCTTTTGATCGTGTGGCAATGAGCTCGAATCTGTTCATCACGTTTGTTGATTTCAAAAACTGCATCAAACTCAGGAGCATTCGAAGATGTCTTGATATTTGAAGTTTTAACATTTTCTTTCAGATGTTGATATTTTAATTGTAAACCAAGATATTCAACTTCTAATTTAGAATAATGTTTGACCAAGTTATCATGATCGTCATTTTCGATTTTATCATTCAATTTTGAATTTTTTGTCTCAAGCTCAATGACACGATCCTGGAATACTTTCAATGCAACAGACATTTCATGAAATTGAGAAGCAGTAATAGAAAGCTTAGTAACAGTGTAAAACACATCTTGAGCAACACAACTCAAAATCAAGTTCTCATTTAAGATATGCAAATTCTTCCTTTCAATTTCATTATATTTGAGTTCCCGTTCATAATCATTGACCTCAACTATCATTGCATCAAATTCCTTTTCCATTTCTTTAATATCTGAGTTTATCCCTTTTTTAAGACTCTCAAATTGACTTTTTAATTGCTTAAAGAAAGGCATGACTTCAGTTAAATAGCATTCTTTAGTTTGCTCAAAACCCCTTTCCCCTTCAGTTATCCCAGTAGGTATGATTCTCTTTTTACACGTTTTCTCAAAATCAACAAATAGTTGGTAAACTACATAAAGGCTGATTAAGGTTTTGCTATTAGTGGTAATAGATCTAGGCACTAAATGCATTGGTGTATTTGGAGGATACACAGTGGCTGGAGGGAATTTCCTAAGGGGAGGATTATTTTCAACAAGTTCATATGTCTTTTTCTTTTCCATATCTAATTTCCAGAACACTTGTTCAGGGGTTAACTGAGTTTGAGGTCTAAACTTGTTTAAGGCAATCCAATTATCCTTAGTGTAATTTGGAGTTTTGAACGTTATATTATGATCTATACACCAAGGATCTTTTAGTTTCTTTTCCATTTTCTCTCTAGAGGCATCTTCTAACTCTCTATCTTCTTCAGTGGATTCTAAACAAGTAGGCATTTGTCTAGGCTTAAGGATTTCATTACCATCATAGATCACTTTTTGAGCAGCTTTTGCTTTCTTACCATACTCAGGATTGGGTTCTTCTACAAGGCCAGTACTATGCTTATCGCTTAATACTCTATGCCTAGTGATCATGTGAGCAGTCTGAATGGTGTTGCCTTGTACATACAACTTGTTTTCAAGTTTTTTCTTTAAAGTTTAAAGGTTGGAAAAATCATTTAAAAGTTTTGATTCCTTTTGTTTGAACTCCTGCTTAAGCACTTTTACATTTTCTTGAAGTTCTTGTTTTTGCTTAGAAGTTTTACTGAGTTTCTCTTGTAAGGAATTTAACTCTTGTTTTAATGTTTCTTCCCTTAAGTTACTTTTTCTGATTAATGTATGCATTTGGCAATCCATTTCCTGCTCACGTGTGGTCAGCTCAAATTTAGCACGCTGTTCATAGATAGCAACTTGATCTTATATATGTTAAGCTTAGTGATAAGGGAGTCCTCAGGGATAAATGCAGAGTACTCATGCAACTCATAATCATCATTTTGAGTAGAAGATGCACAGTTAGGTATACCAGAAACTTCCATGCAGCTTTCCTCTGCATTAACGTGCACAGGTTGTGGCTGGTGTACCTCTATCTTGGGTAAATCTGAAGCTTCCATGGAGCGTTCCTTTGCATTATCTGACTCAAACACGATAGTCTGTAGTACATTGTTGGGTATCTTCAGTTCATTGGTCACGTCGTATTAACTGAGTATCTTAGATACAACTGAATCCGAATCGTTAGGCATGATGTTGACGTGCACGGGATTTTACAAGTCTATGATTTAAACCGAGAAATAGAATCTTTCGCGGGATTTTACTAAAATCAAGACCAAACCGTTAAGCAATGCCAATAGAATGTGTTAAGATAACTGATGGATAGACACAATGATAGACAATTGTGTGTTAGGACTTATGTAGGATTAGCAGAGATGTTGTTTGGTTGTGATTTGGGTTGTTTGATGCACGATTTTACGGAGATATTTAGGTCTAAAAACTTAAAAACCTCAATAACTTCTGTTCGGAGCGGATTTAGGCCTCGAGGGTTGACCCGAATAAATGGCGTGCCATTCTCCTTGTTCTCACGGTCGTTTTGATGGGTAGAACGCTAAAAACGGAGTTACGGATCAAAAGTTATAGCCGTTTGAAGTTTTGTCAGGAAAAGTCAACAAGTCGCTAGAGACAAGTCGCTATAAATCTTGAGAACAAGTCGCTAAGCAAAAGTCGCTATGAACCAAGTCGCTAAACACAAGTCGCTAAAGAGCAACTCGCTAAGTATCCAACTCGCTAGTATCAAGTCGCTAACAATTTATACTACAACTCGCTAACAATTTCTGAAGCAAGTCGCTAACCTCACCAAGTCGCTAGCCGTAGTGGAGAATCCACTAACTTGTACTATTTGTCGGCTTGTCTCAATAGACAAGTCGCTAGGACCAAGTCGCTACCAAAAAGCACTACAACTCGCTACCTTTTTCTGAAGCAAGTCGCTATAATGAAATTCACAACGAGAACCAAGTCGCTACCAAGAAAAACTTCAAAAACACACTTTTCAATCCAAAACAAGTCCAACCACAGTGATTCAAGCTTTCCAAATCAACACCCAAGCACTTACAATGATTCTAAACACAAAAGTACACCCAAAATTCAAACTTTAACACTAGAAATGAACCAAATGATGCAAAAACCACTAAACTTTTTCAAACTCAAAAACCATCTAAAACCCACTAGAAATCCAAGAATATGTAAGAGATGATCAAACCATGGCTCTTGATACCATTTGTAACATATTGGATTTCACATACACATCAAACCATAAACACAAAGAGGCGTATAAGATGATGTTTTAGAGAGAGAAAGAGTTAGAGGTTGGGAACTTTAGTGAGAGAAAGAAAAATCTTATTATGAGCTCCAACTCTCTACCTTGGGAGGTAGAGAGTATTTATAGTCTTACAATAAAACGCCACCTGGCGGGCTGTGGATCAGGCATACAGTGGGTAAAGACCCGTCCGTCCTCCACGGTGTTACTTAACTAAATACTACTTAACATAAAATAACTACGACTACGAGCTTTCTAACGATTACATATACTTGAGGTGACCGACACTTAATGTGGTATCTTAACGTGGAGATTCGAGTACCCCATGGTTTTCCGACTTTGAAAACTACCATGCGGGAAACTTTGTTGTGAAAGGGATGTCGTCCCAACAAAAGAACAATTTTTTCAAAGATGTTAAGCATTACTTCTAGGACGACCCCTACTTGTTTAAGGTTTGTGTGGATCAAGTCATCCGACGGTGTGTTCACGGTCAAGAAGCCGTTGAAATTCTAAAGGCTTGTCATAATGGACCCACGGGGGGGCATCATGGCCCGAACTACACCGCCAAAAAGGTGTTTGACTCCGGTGTGTAGAATATTAGTTTTCACAATTTATAAAGATGCCCATGACTTAGTGTGTAGAATATTAGTTTTCACATACACATCAAACCATAACACAAAGTGGCGTATGAATGGAATTCTAGAGAGAGAAAGTTAGAGGTTTAGGGAACTTAGTGAGAGAAAGTGAAAGATATTATTATGAGCTCCAACTCTCTACATTGGAAGGTAGAGAGTATTTATAGTCTTACATAAATCGCCACACATCGGGCTGTGGATCAGGCATACAGTGGGTAAAGACCCGTCTGTCCTCCATGGTGTTACTTAACTAAATACTACTTAACTTAAAATAGCTACGACTACGAGCTTTCTAATGATTACATATACTTGAGGTGACCGACTCTTTAATACCTGGAATTTCTAATTCATAACAATCTCCACCTAAGGGAGGTCACCTCAATCATGTACTAAACTTACATAGAATACAGATAGATATTACATTAACAATTGTTCTTGCATTCTTGATGTAGTACTTTGCTCCTAAGCACGTAGTCATTGATTCTTCGCATTGCATGTTTGGTTACTCCAAGTGGAGGTCTTTTACTGATCCACGTGATAATAAATTTGAGCCAACTCTTGAGATCATCAGCTAACAAAAATCTCTGAGACATCCATTGTGGTGTTGTGACTTTAGGACCGATGTGCTCACATTCTGGATCATGATATCTTCACATCAGAGTGGCAGAAGCTTTCGTTGATTCAAGATATTGACAGCAGCGTAGCAGAAGCATGGAGTGAGAATATCAGAGTCATTGATGCACTAATCATGATTTCTTTTGAGTTGAATGTGTTAAGTGAGCATGCGGCTATGGATTGACCGCTTCATTCAGATCAGCTGCAAACGTCGGGCGTACCTGCATACAACAGTTAGCAATAAATCGCACGAAAGTGTCTTTGATCACTTTCGTTGAATTGAGGTACACGGCCCACGGTTCCCCGTTGATCAGTACATGTACTGCCTGTGATCAGGTATAATTCCGAAGAATTTCCTTGACAGGGTTTCGCAGCTGCTCTAGCTGTTCTCAAACCGGAACATCTCAAAGAAGACAACACGGAGTGAGTGAACCAGCGAATTTTAAGTCCACTGATTGATGAAAAGAGATTTGAAAAACAATCGTGTATTGCTCAATAGAAATTGTTTTTGCAATACAACGAAGGTTTTATTGAAAATCAATTATCAATCATAAAAACACCTTTTGGTTTGAAAAATGAGTACACGGTCGATGTGCTAAAGAAAAGAGTTGTTAGGCACAAAGACCGGTTTTTCAAAGGTATCCGTCAATCCATAACCTGAACCAGGATTGATTCAAGACTTGAATCGCCCCATTGTTTCTGTTCAGTTGTCACATGGTTGATCTAATGAATAGATCTCACATGCCACCTACCAGGAGCTTGTTTGATGTTGGCTCCAGAAGGTTTTCCATCTTCATTGTGAAAATGTATGCATATCACTCAGATGTTCTGGCAATACCACAAGGATAATGCGTAGGACTCAAGATATAATCTCTCTTTCCACATTGTGTGAAGCAGAGAGTCTTCATTGAAAGTGTCCTAATGAGATTGATTGATGATCTCGAGGCTCTAGACTCAATTTTGTGCATATTTGGATCCTGTGCCGGAGACTAGAGAGAGGGTCTCCTTCTTCAATATCAACAATCTCTAAGAAAAAGTCGATAGATAATGTCGGTTCCCCGTGAGAATGAAACAAGCCCTTTTAAGAGGAACTTGAGTGGTTTGGGAAGTTGTAGTGCAGTGCGTCACTGGGTCCATGACGTCTTGTCTTCAATACCGATGTTACCATCAGTAGCATATGAGTTGAACCCGGTTTCTGCCCTAAGGTTGAATAAATGGAGGGCTATTTATTTTCACCCTTTTCTCATTCAATTCTTTTTAATTCTTCAACCCCTTCAGTGCTTACCGAGACTTCATAGCAAGAACCTTGTTGGGTTTGTTCCAGTACTTGCTTTGTCTCAGTCCGCACTCTTCCCATATCTCACTTTTCTCCTTTTATCATCATACCTAAGGACTTATACACTAACTAGTGGATTGTCCCTGGGTAGATCCCTCCGGTTCTGGCGGATCATGGGAACCAATACCTAACCTTATCATCCTTATATCACCGTACATAAAGTAAAGTTGGTCGGTCTATTTGGTATTGTTCATCTGCCATTGAAACCAACTGAAAACCATTTGAAAAACAATCCAGATACTTGTGATATATTATCAAAACATTTTGTACCTGAATTGTTTTTGATATTTTTAGAATAAGTGCTCCCCCTCAACATGTGCATCAAATGTTTGAAATCGTTTTGCACACGGAGGCAAGAGGAAGAAATTACTTCTTTGATTACTATTTTCTAAAAAATATCACCATCACTTCCTTGATCAAATCAAGTAGATAAAGCATTTCCAGGAAGGATGAGGTTTCCATAAATTTGCTCCCCCTCAATATGTGCCTCGAGGTTTTGAAAAGAGTTTTGCACATACTAGAGGGAACTTGCACATTGAGATAAATGATCACGTTTCAAATCATAGGTTTGAGATAGATGCTCCCCCTCAACATGTGCATTAAAAATTTGAAATCGTTTGTCACATGTGGGAAGGACAGCATGTACATCCTTATAAAACCATTTACCGAATAATCAGTTTAAATCCAATTTAAATCACACATTCTCCCCCGATCACAATTATCAAATCATTTGAGATTTGTGATCTCTTATAGATTTAAATTGATTTTGAAAGCTTTTAAGGAGAATTGTGACTTGATTATGAAAGCGTCTTAACTGATAAGGATCGGATTTTAAGACTTTAAACTCCATTGATAAAACATGCATGATTATCTTTTGAAAACATTTTAATGCCAAATAACTTTTTAATTTAATTGAAATCATTCTCCCCCTCAATCAATGACATAGGTTGTTGATTGAGAGATAGAGATTTTGACAAATAAGTCCTGATGATTATCAAAAATAGAGACCGAGTTATTTTTCAAAGCAATTAGTTTTCAGCAGATAAATGTTTATAGAATCAGAGCATGGAATTTGAAAGTATGGTAAAGCATAGCTCTGTTCATTCTTTGAAAAGCGGGTTACTACCTGAAATGACAATAAACCATTGTTTCTCTT
>BPTQ01000005.1:175817062-175864117 GCA_019973895.1 Chrysanthemum seticuspe | reverse complement strand
CACATATTCTCTGTCCACGTGACTCCTTCTATTCTTTAGACTACTTCAGTGATCCCTCTTTTACTTATTCTTCAATCTTCTAGGACTCACATTTTTCTTATTGTATTGCTAGTTTGGGGTATTAATGTGATTTCTTTTAACCTAGAGGAACTTGTTCAAATTCGGAGTCTGAGATAATTGGGGACTTGTTCACAAGACCTTTTTCCTAAATCTATTCGTTTTTCATCTCTTAGAACAACATTGCTTGGGAGGGGAATCCTTTTACGGATCTCGCTGACACATAGGAGGCTTATGTGGTTACGTAGAACAAGGATCTTGTTAACGGTGATTTTCGTTCTGGAATTAATCAGTTATACAATAGAAAGTTGATAAACAACTAAAACTCTTTTGAACGTTCTTTTCCTAGTGTGGGTGACCATAATGACTTCCTCTTTCCCCAAAACTCAATGTTTGACCAAGTTATCATGATCATCCTGTTCTATTTTCTCATGCAATTTTGAATTTGTTGTTTCAAGCTCAATGACACGATCATGGGAGACTTTCAGAGCAACAGATAATTCATGAAATTTGGAAGCATTAATGGAACAATTTGTAGCAGTGAAAAACACATCTTGAGCAATACATTCAGAAATCAGGTTCTCATTTAGTGAATGCAAGTTCTTCCTCTCAATCTCATTATATTTTAGTGCTCGCTCATAATCACTAACTTCAACTATCATTGCACCAAATTCCTTTTCCATTCCCTTAATATCAGTTTCTATCCCCTTTTTAAGACTCTCAAAGTGATCTTTTAGAAGTTTAAAGAAAGGCATGACCTCAGTTAAATAACATTCTTTCATTTGCTCAAAACCCCTTTCTCCTTCAGTAATACCAGTGGGTGTGATCCTTTTCTTGCAAGTTTTCTCAAAATCAACAAATAGTTGAAAGATAACATATTGACTAATTAAGGTCTTGCTTTTAGTGGCAATTGTTCTAGGAACAAGATGCATTGGTGTATTCGGAGGATACACAGTCGCTCTAGGCATTTTCCTAAGGGGAGGGTTCGTTACAACAAGATTCTCTACTTTTTGCTTATCTAAATCCTTTTTCCAGAACACTTGTTCAGGGGTTAATAGAGTCTGAGGCTTAAACTTGTTCAAGGAGATCCAATTTTCTTTAGTGTAATTATGGGGTTTGATCGTTATGTTATTCTTTTTACACTCAGGATCTTCTAACTTCTTATTCATTTTCTCCCTAGTGACTTCATCAGATTTCTTATCTTCCTCAGTGCACTCAACGCAACTAGGTTTCTGCCTAGGCTTAAGGATTTCATTACCATCATAAAGCACCTTATGAGGATTTCTAGCCTTTTTAATTACCTCTGGATTTGGTTCCTCAACAAGGGGAATGCTATGCTTATCGCTTAAGACTCGATGCTTAGTGATCATGTGAGCAGTTTGAATGGTATTCCCTTGTACGTACAACTTATTTTCAAGCTTGTTTTTCAAAGTTTTTAGATTGGAAAAATCATTCAAAAGTTTTGATTCATTAGCCTTGAATTCTTGCTTAAGCATTTTAACATTTTCTTGAAGTTCGTGTTTTTGCTTAGCAGTTTTGGAAAGCTTTTCTTGTAAGGAGTTTAACTCTTGTTTTAATACTTCTTCTCTAAAATTACTTTTTCTAATAATTGTACGCATTTGGATATCCATCTCCTGCTCACGAGTGGTAAGTTCAAACTTAGCACGCTGTTCGTATATGGCAACTTGATCCTTATAGGTATTGAGTTCAGTGGTCAAGGAATCATCAGGCACAAATGCAGTGTACTCATGCAATTCATAATCATCATTTTGAGAAGAAGATGCATACCTAGGTACTGCAGAAAGTTTCATGCAACTTTCCTCTGCATTAACGTGCACAGGTTGTGGCCGGTGCATCTCTATCTTGGGTACATCCGAAGCTTCCATGGAGCGTTCCTTTGCATTAGCTTGCACGGGTTGTGACTGGTGCACCTCTCTCTCTTGTGAACATGAGCATGAAGATTCTATTTTAGCATTGTCCGACTCATCATTATTTGTTTTCTCTAACATTCTGCATTCAGCAACACCCGATTCTTCCACAGATACATTACCCAACTTATCACAACAATCTCTCAACTGCACCTGACACTCATTCACTTTTTCATCCTTTTCTGCAGTTTCCTCAATGTACTTTTTCACATTATCCATGAGTTGGATAAATGTCTCAATGAATTCCTGAATTTCAATCCCAGTATGTTTTTTGAAGGAAATTCCAGTCAAGTGTTGATCGTAATCTGCTGAATATTCCCCACTGATGAATGGCTGAAATTGTTTGTAGATTACTTGAAGAGCTTCACTGGAACCATCCTTTTGAACTTCTTCATTGGTAAGTTGCAGCTTTAAATGCTCTAAGTTCAACAGCAAGCTTCTTGTCAATGTAGGTAAGTCCTGGCGGAAAAGAGCACTACATGTTCGATCCCCAGCTATGGATAACAACTGTATGAGGTGCAGATGAAGTAGTTGATAGGGCTCAATGCTGCATTCCATTTGCATGGCATTCTGTAGCAGGTGTAATCCATTCTCATTGTACTCAGAACATGAAGATCTCACATCCTCGTTGTTTAATTCAAACATCTTTAATCGTTCAGTGTAGCATCCATTATCATTATTATCCACAGCATCATACAATTTAAGCACTTCTGAAATCACTGGGTCAGTAGAGTAAGACATGATGTGGTAGAATGCACGGGATTTTACAAGTCTATGATTTAAACCGAGAAATAGAATCTTTCGCGGGATTTTACTAAAATCAAGACCAAACCGTTAAGCAATGACCAATGGAATGTGTTAAGACGACTGATGGATCGACACAATGATAGACAATTGTGTGTTAGGTCTTATGATTGTTTGTGGGATAAGCAGAGATGTTGTTTGGTTGTGATTTGGGTTGGTTGTAGCACGATTTTATGGAGAAATTTAGGTCTAAAAACTTAAAAGCTCAATAACTTCCTTTCTGAGAGGATTTGGGCCTCGAAAAAATCGTTTCACGACAACGTCGTGAAACCTCACAATATTCAGGCTGTTCCGGTCGTTTTGACAGGTATTTCGCTGAAAACGGAGTTACGGATCAGAAGTTATGGCCGTTTGAAGTTTTGATGTAAAAAGTCAACTTTGGTCAAACCTCTTCTTCGTAAAAATCAACCAAGTCGCTATAACCCTTGAACCAAGTCGCTAAGTACCAAGTCGCTAACACCTAATTCGCTATACCACCAAGTCGCTAAAGTTCCAAGTCGCTAAACAAAGGCAAATCGCTAAGTAGTAACTCGCTAAGCCTCAAGTCGCTAGCAAAATTTTGGCAGCAATTCGCTAAGATTCAAGTCGCTAAAGACTCAAGTCGCTAAATAGCAACTCGCTACTCACCAAGTCGCTAACACCAAGTCGCTACCCGTAGTGGAGAATCCACTACTTGTACTGTAAGTCGCTAAGACTAAGTCGCTAGCTTCAAAAACTACAACTCGCTACAGAATTGTAAAGCAAGTCGCTACGAAGAAACAAATCCGTATGTCAAGTCGCTAGCAAGAAAAACAACATAAACATCACTTTTCAATCCAAAAACAACCCAACCAAGATGATTCGAGCTTACCAAATGAAAACCTAAACACTTATGATGATTCTAAACATAAAAGAACAAACAAAATCCAAGCTTTAACACAAGAAATCAACCAAATGATGCACAAACCACTAAACTTTTTCAAACTCAAAAACCACCTAAAAACCACTAGCAATCCAAAGATGTGCAAGATATGATCTAACCATGGCTCTTGATACCAATTGTAGAATATTAGTTTTCACATACACATCAAACCATAACACAAAGTGGCGTATGAATAGAATTCTAGAGAGAGAAAGTTAGAGGTTTAGGGAACTTAGTGAGAGAAAGTGAAAGATATTATTATGAGCTCCAACTCTCTACCTTGGAAGGTAGAGAGTATTTATAGTCTTACATAAATCGCCACACATCGGGCTGTGGATCAGGCATACAGTGGGTAAAGACCCGTCCGTCCTCCACGGTGTTACTTAACTAAATACTACTTAACTTAAAATAGCTACGACTACGAGCTTTCTAATGATTACATATACTTGAGGTGACCGACTCTTTAATACCTGGAATTTCTAATTCCTAACATAGTGAAATCTTGTGGCTCTTGTCAACGTCATAGCAACATCTCGAAACGAGATGAAATGCCTCAAAATGCCATCCAAGTGTGTGAGATCTTTGACGTGTGGGGCATCGACTTTATGGGGCCGTTCCCGTCTTCACGAGGGAACAAGTATATACTCATGGCGGTTGATTACTTATCTAAATGGGTGGAAGTGAAAGTGCTCCCTACCAAGGACGCCCGAGTAGTTGTGAAATTTTTGAAATCTCTTTTCTCGTTTCGGAACTCCCCATGCCATCATTAGTGATCAGATACGCACTTTTGCAATGTCCAATTTGCAAAAGTCATGCTTAAGTATGGTGTCACTCACCGTCTCTTCACCGCGTATCACCCACAAACTAGTGGGCAAGTGGAAGTTTCCAACCGTGGCTTAAAAAGAATCTTGGAAAGGACCGTAGGTGAAAACCGTGCCTCTTGGTTGGACAAAGTAGAAGATGCATTCTAGGCCTTCCGTACCGCTTACAAATCACCGATCGGGTGCACTCCTTACAGGCTTGTGTACGAAAAGGTGTGTCATCTTCCGATCGAGCTCGAGCACAAAGCCTATTGGGCCTTGAAGCATGCTAATTTTGACCTAAAATCCGCGGGTGATCACCTGAAAGTGCAACTCAATGAATTAAATGAACTTTTTGATCAAGCCTACGAGAACTCTTTGATCTATAAATAAAAGACAAAGAAGATCCATGACTCAAAGATCAAGAACCGCGTTTTCAACGTTGGTGACCGAGTCCTTCTTTTTAACTCTCGGTTGAATATTTTCTTGGGGAAACTTAAGACCCGTTGGACTGGTCCATTCACCGTTGCCAAAGTTTTTCCATATGGCACCGACGAGTTATCTCAAACCGACTGGCAAAACTTCAAGTTAAATGGACATAGGTTGAAGCACTACTTTGGAGGGGACATACCACCCATGGTTGTCCCGGATCTCCAAACTTTCCCCATGGACCAATGAATTATGGGTTGATTCAAGCTAGTGACTCGGTTAACAAAAACATTAGCACTTCATGGGTGACAACCCATGTTTCTAACTTCTTTCTACTTTCTAACAACTAAGTGTGGGGGGAAACCCCTACAGTCTGTGTTTCTTGTGTGTTTGCTTATGTTTTTAGGAATCCCTTTGATCATGATGATTGATGCGCCAATTTTCAATCCAGCCACCCAATATCAGATCATGTTACTAACGTTTATCTGGGGATATGTTTTCAAAAAATCCTTTTTGTGTAAAATGAAAGAATTCTTCCACACACTTTGTTAGTGGTATTACCCCTTTCTGTTCTTTAATATCGGCTACTGCTAGGACTTTGAATATTGAGGGCAATATTCAGTTCTAAGTGTGGGGGAATTCTGTCAAATTTTGAAACATTTGTACCCTTTAGTCCCTAGTATCCTCGTTTTGACCAAAATTTTAAAATTTTAGCATGAAAAAGAAGTGCTTTGCACAAAAATAAAGCGTTAATGCTTCGGTGTTAATGAAATTTTAGTCTTGATTAGGATAGAACAAGGGGAATCCCGAATCTGCTAGAGTGTTGATCTAGCTGCTCTCTTAACAATTAGGCTAAGTTTTTACGAGTTGTGCAAATGAAAATGCTAAGTGTGGAGTAGTTGGTTTTCTTTAGAGCTTATATAAGTAATCTATGGCTTTTTCTCCTAGAAGATAACTAACTCGACTAAAATACATGCTCGTTGTCAAACTTTTGAACATTCAAATAGTCTTGTTACAACAAGAAGTTTTTAAGCAAAATTGATATAGAGTCCGAGTTCAACTTTTTATTTATTTTTTTGGAAAAGCATACTCTCTTAAAATCGGAATAATGTTGCAAAATGAAAGTGAGTAATATTGCTTGAATGATGCAAAAGTAAATCGTAAGTTTAAAGTCAAAAAAAAAAAAAAAAAAAAAAAAAAAAAAAAAAAAAAAAGTTAAAAATTAAGAAAAAATGAAAAAAAATTGAAAAATGAAAAATATGAGTTCCTTGAATAAAAGTATTATGTTTCTTATGAATAAATGTGCGAAACTTGCTTTTTCGTAAATTTAAATTGGAAGTTGAACTAGTATTCGTCAAAGTTGTCTAAAAGTTTGACGGTAATTTGGAAATTCTTGAAATCAAATACCCCGAAAGCTCCGATACTATTCTCGAGGGTGAAAACCTAGCCTCCTAAAATGGACAAGCTAAGAAGAAAGTCGATACATGGAGTGATCTCACCTTTGAATCTCGAATTTCTAAATCATCGTCGGTTGATATCCATTTAGGTTTAGTCTTAACTTAACGGTAGCCTCGTAAATCTTTGGAATCGAATTCTCGCTAAATCCGGTACTATTCTCCGTGAGGTGTCAAAAGCCCGGTCTCCTAAAGCCAACTGGTTTGGGATGTGCCGAGAAGAAAGCCGCTACATGGAAAAGGCCCTTTCGATCCTTAGACTTTCGTAGTTTCCGGTGAGTTAATATTTTAGTTAAGGGGATAACAACCGTAACAAAGGTCGATTTCAACGGTCAAACTTTTGAAAATGAGCACACTCACTTAAATCTTATAAAGTGTGGAGTAAAAAGTTAAGTCTCGACTTACATAGATTAATTATATAAGTAGTGTTGGCATTTTACAAAAACGTTTGTACAATAAGTTTAAGCTTGGTTTGAGAATACCAAAAAGAGGATGACGATTACAATTCCCCAGAGACGCCCATTTTCTGTGAATCCCGTTCCATGATGCCATGTTTTGAAAATCAAGCATTTTGTTTATTATTGTCTTGAATAAATTTCTCGTAGTGAATAAAAAGTCGAAACAGGGTATTCTTGGTATTTTTGATCCTTTCATTACTTCATATGATTGGATTGCTAGGGACTAGCAATTGCCTAGTGTGGGGGGATTTGATGAGTGCTTATTCACTCATCGTTTTTACCCATCTAAGACCCCAAAAATGACTAAAAACACCCAAATATGCACAGAATATGCCACAAATATCCTCGGAGTGTGTTTTATGTCTTGCAGGTACAAAAGGATTGAAAAAAGAGCGAAAACGGACCAAATCAAGCAAAAACCAGAAAAGTGCTGAAAAAGCCGGTGCCGGGAAGTGATTCTCTACGTTCGTTGATCAATTTAAGAACCGAACAAGTTTTTGGAGTGAGTTTTGGAAAACCGTCTCAAAACCAAACCCTGTACCCCAAATTACCAAATTACCCTCCCCCGAAACTCAAAATGACCATTTTACCCTTTAAACCAAAAGTCCAAAACATTACCATTTTACCCAAAATCCATGTTTTTGTAAAACCTCATTTTTTATTAAAAACAATATTTAGTTAAAAAAAAAAAAAAAAAAAAAAAAAAAAAAAAAAAAAAGGCCCATTTAATAAAACCTTCCATAAACCTCTTTAACCCCTTTCACCCATTTGGAGCCCCCCCCCCCCTTCTCATTTGACCCCTCCCACACAACTTGACCCTTCACCCTCCATGAACCCCTGTCACCAAATCAGATAAAACGCCCCCCTTTTCCCCATTTCCCTCCTTTTTCTCTCTTCTTTCCCAGATACCTAAGAACTCCTCCTCTATACCCTGCAATCCATAACCCCTAAACCTTCTCTTTACCCAGCTTATCCCTAATCCCAAACCCACTAGCTACTTTCCCTCCTTTCCATGCCATCCAAGCTGGCAATCCAAGCTCAAAAAGCCCTCACCTACGGCTCATATTGTTTTTAAAAAGGTACCTAATTGTTGAATGGTGGGGATTGAATCAAAGAAGCACAAGATGAGTTTTTGGCTGGTTTGCCCTCACAAAAGAAGCACAAAGAGCACAAAGAAGACCATATGTAGTTGTAGTATAAATAGTTCCAGGTAGACAATGTATAAGACACCTAGGAATTTAGTTTTTAAATTAGTTTTGTTTTCTTAATTCAGTTGTAAAGTTCTTTAGTTGATGAAAAAGCCTTCTTTTTATTTATCTGTCCATTTTCTGTTTTATAAGCAAATAAGCACTTAGTACTTAGTTGCTTGTAGCTCATTTTCATTTAGTCAAAAAAGTTCTTTTAAGCTAAAAATTCAGTTTCATAAGGAAAAATCCAAGTTCAAGTTATTTTAAACCAATTTCAAGTTTTTCTGCCCCATAAGGGAGTGTTTGGGATAAGCTTAGTTTTGGGTCAAAAGAGGGTTTATACCCACTTTGACTTTAAAAGTCAATGTTCTTTAGGCTCCCTTGAGTTCATCATAAGTGTCAAGTCATTTGAAGTCCATAAATTTGAGTCTAGTTAAAAGAATAAGTCAATTAGAGTCATTTTTTGTTTCAAAAAAATTGTCTTCTATAAGCTTTTTAAATAGCAGTTTAGTCAAGTTTCTGTTGTCATAAAAAATTTTAAAAAATATAAATGATAAGTTAACTAGCTTGTTTAACTTTTCTCAAAAGGAAAAAAAAATTAAAAAAAAATGCTTTACTAGGCCTGCTTGTTAGTTGAAGTGACTGGGTTGGACTAGCAAGTGCCCTGTGCACCTCAGTACACACTGTCCCAACTAGCTCTCTAACTAAGCTTTCTAGACAGCCCAATTAAGGTCATCTTTGTTTGAAAATTGGTTTTTATGAACTTTGCTTGGTGGTTAATATAGTTTTCTGGTTTCTAGCTTGTTGAAATAGCTTTTGACTAGCTTTTAGGTGCCTGCAAAAGACCTCCTTTTTCCCTGACTTGCTGCAGCCACAGCAGCAGTTAGCTTTTTTTTGTGCTTATTAGGTTTTACTGTTGCTTATTAGGTGCCAATTAGTATAATTAGTTAGGGAGTAGTGTAATCACAGCTTATTTAGTGCTTATTTTTAGTTCTCATAGCTTATTTTTCCAATTTGTAGTTCAGGATTTCCCTAGTTTTGCTCATTTGGCTAACTGCTTTTCCCCTTTGTATTTATTGTTGTTTGACTGTTTATAGCTTATTTTGGATTAGATATGTATGTGTTAACTTAGTCTTGTTCATATAGTGCTTATCATCTATTTACCTTTTGTTCTTTTTGTGCTTTTTAAACTATCCAAGGGGTGTTTATTTGGTTCTGTCCAACAGTGGACAATAAGCTGTGAAATCAGGTTATTGTGAGCTTTTCTTAAATAAATTTTGTACAAAAAAACCTTTATTTCGATCTTATAAATAAGTTGCAAAAAGAGAATTTCAAAAAAAAAGTTTCAAAAAGTGTGAGAACCCAGATTCGAACCTGGGTCTCCACACTCAGAACCTCAACACCACACACCTCAACCACTCGCCCTTGGGACTTGTCCTTTGATATTCTTGCATAATCAAATACAAAAGGGTCAACTACAGTTTTAGTTTTTAAGCTTTCACAGCTTATTTGCTGCTTATTTAAAAAAGCACCACCCAAGTTTTTTTATTTTTCCTTTAATCTGGACTAGTCAAAGTAATTTTAGGAATTTTATCAGAATTTTGTAAAATCATTTAGTATTTTAAGAATTTAATTTAGTTTTTATCCTAATTAATTCATAATAATTAATTTAAAAGTCGAAAAAATACCCGGCTTTTTCCTAAAATTATTTTTAGTCGATTAGAACGTAGAAAAATTAGTTTTGCATTAGTAGGCCTTAAATTGCAATTTTTTCACTTTTGAGGCTCGGGATTAGCCCGGGTTTTCACGTTTTTGTGTTTTAACACCCTAGCACATACTTTAGCTTCGTTTTAGTGTTACTTATGTTAACTAGTTATTACATTTTCATTTTGTTTGATTTACATGCTTAATTTTCATTCCCGTGTATCAATTTGTAGAATAACGTAATCAAAAATCCAGATTCTTAAAAACCAATTCAAGTTCAAATCACGAAACTCAACGAATCCTTCAATTCACACCTCGTTGGGACATGACCCGGGTAATCACTTGCCCGGTATCACATTTATCACATTCGTAAGTTTTGGCAAGTTAACATTTTTCCTAAAGGGTTTATTTGTCGAATCTCGCGTTTCACTTGATATTTTGATATTCATTTTATATATACCTTTCACAATCGATCATCGGGTCTTGTACAGAATCCCACGCCTACAACTCCTTATGTACTTCCCACCAAAGAAGATTTGAAGAGGCTATTTGATCCGATGTATGATGAATACTTTGAGCCTACAACTGAGGATACTTTTGTACCACCAGCTGTAACTGCTCCCGCTCCAACCAATCCAAATTGGCCAACGGTCTCTAATTCCATATCACAAGATGCTTCATCTTCTGACGATTCACCATCATCATTGAATCTTCAATCATCTTCAATACATCAACGAATTGAAGTTGATAATTCTTTTGAAGATAACCTCTTTGCTACTCCTGAAGATGCTCCATTTGAGAATATATTTGCCCCTGAACCCACTCCTGAAGAATCTTCACCAGGGGATCCTAACTCTACTACTTCAGTACCTTATCAACAACCACATGAACATCTCAGAAAATGGACACATGATCATCCATTGGATAACATCATTGGGAATCCATCTCGTCTGGTATCTACTAGAAAACAACTTGCCACTGATGCCTTATGGTGCTTCTTCAACTCTGTACTATCCAAGATCGAACCAAAAGATGTCAAGACTGCAATGTCAGAGGATAGCTGGTGTTAGGAATTGAAAATTCCATAGTGAAGTGTCGGTCACCCCATCTATAGTCTAGCATATGTTAGCTTGTAGACATATCATTATTTACTGTTTTATAGTTAGTTATTAGCCTTGTTTAGCGTAGTGTAACACCGTGGAGGAAGGACGGGTCTTTACCCACTGTATACCTGATCCACAGGCCGTCAGGAGGTCGTGTAGTCTGTAAGTATAAATACCCCTTCCATCTTTGGAAGGGGTGGTGCTTCATTAATCTAACCTTTACATTTTGTGCTACAAGTCTCTACCAAGAACACCCTCTCTTATCTTTCTCTCTCTAAATAGCTAACATGTATTTCCATCATCCAAGACCACCCGAATCATCAAACAACATAATATTTACGATCCTACAAATGGTATCAAGAGCCATGGTTTTTGTGTTGTTGATTTGTGTGGTTTCGTATCATGTTTTGAAGCTGTTGTTACCCTTGTCTTTCGAATCTGAAAGTTTTTTTTCATTATCATTCGTGGTAAACAATCTTTTTACATGTTGTGTATCGTTTTGGTCAAAATAGTCATCTAGTCTATGTGTATAAACTGTCTTGTGTCATTTTCATGTCCAAGTCAGATTTTTATTTAGTTTTGTGACTTTTTGGTACCAACCGTGTAATCAAAAGGTCTTAAACGGTAAAATATGTGGTCAAAACGGGTAAATGAAGCATTTCTTATTCTACTTTTTCTGGGTTTGTATGAAGATGGTCGGAAAAGTGGTCGGAATAACTCGCCGAAAAAAGTCAAAAAAAATTGATAGCGACTTGTCATTATTCTTTCCAGATTCAGTGTATTCATAGCGACTTGACTATTGAGTCAACTGTCATAGCGACTTGCCGTCTAGCGACTTGCCATCTAGCGACTTGCCGTCTAGCGACTTGTCTGAAAAAATTAAAAGAAGAGATGAAGAAAGAAAGACCACAACCACATAAAACTTATGCCAATACCAACATCACAACCTCAAGTTAACCATCATCAGTTCAAGACTAAACCGACATCAACAAATCATCTACCAACATCAACAAGACCAAAACACAAAACAAAAACATGTAATAACTAATCAATATCGGATCTCAGCTCTGTGGTATAACGAATCTCATTTGAGATTTCAATGATCAGGTTTGATCAATACCAGCAAATCCATCATCGATCCATATGATTAATGATAATATCTGAATCTTAGAAGCAAGATCTAAACCATGAAAGGTCTCATCCTTAAATTCTTGTTCGGTTTAAATGTAATTTCATAAGAAGGGATTCGATCTCAGCTTTGGTCATCTTTGTGAAAGGTTATAAAAACACATAGATCTCGAAAGATCTACTCACAGATGAACGTGTGCATCATTGATCAATTTTGGAGGATCACTCCTTTTAATGTCCGAATCATTATAAAGAAAGAACAAGAAAACCATATGGTTTCTTTCTCCCTTTTGATTCGTCTTTTACATCACAACAAGTCTACCATGGATTCGTTTATCACATCACATCTTGTGTTGAAGATTCGTTAATTGATCATTACAAATCCTTAAAGATTCATTTATAAAACGTGTATGATAAAATATTGATCTCAGATTCGTTCATGTTATACCACAAATCCTTAAAGATTTCTTCATGATTGAACGATTCCATCATCGATCTATTGTGTTTGAAGATACACTTCAATTTATTTTCGAGCTCATAAGACATAGATCATAACAAATTTGTTATCTCTATACTTTTTCTCCTTTGATTTTATACAAGATCTTAAAGGTAATAAAAGGAATACCTATCAACGAGATATACAATGGACGAATCTTCTGTGAAGTAATTGGCATTTGCGTTTTATGAAAGGAGAGATAAAGGGGGCGGATAATCTGTGAGTGGTGATTAGGGTTTGATTTATGTGTAGTAAAGAGTTTTTTATACCTGTGTGATTAGGGTAAGATTGGATTTGCTGTTGGACCGGGCCTCGTTATTACAGTGAACAAATTTGGGCCTAACACATGCTGGATCGGGTGGTGTCAATTGGATCTAGGTAATAGCATTTGTTTGGGACTTATGAATGTTAGGCATGGTATGTTGAAAGCTTAAATGGACATAAATTGTAATTTGTCATCCGTGTTTTGAAAATTTGGATACAATTTTTGTATTATGGATACAATGTCTATTATTAGACTTATGGATGTACTTGGATTTAGATATGAATTGGACTGCTCAAGCGCGTATATGAATTATCAAAATGAGTGGTATTTTGGTCGGATAAAATCTTCACGGGGATACACATTCAAGGCTATAGTATGTTTAGGACAAAGGTTTATTACCGGCTATTTTGTAATCGGACTTGGATCGGATGTGTCATAAAGTTGTGCAAACTAATTTGATTTAATGGGCTTCTCAAAATTGGATTGTTTTGATGAGATTTGATAACTTGAGTTTTGATGTGATTTCCCAAGATTTGGTATGATGATGACATTCGTTGTGTTAGGAGGTTTGGTACGTTGGTTTACACATTTTCACGGAAGATATGTTGTCACAGCTTAAATTGTTATTGGAACTAGGATGTCTACGGGGTTGATTGTTCGATATTCCTTATTTGGATTTGCAATGGTGTTTTCCGGGCGCGTTTACTTATTTCGTCTTCTTTCTTTCAACCCTTCCGCGAAGATGACTTGTTTGGGCATTTATTGTTAGGATTTAGTAAATCCAGTTATTAAAGAGTCGGTCACCTCAAGTATATGTAATCGTCAGAAAGCTCGTAGTCGTAGATTATTATAAGTTAAGTAGTATTTAGTTTGTAACACCGTGGAGGACGGACGGGTCTTTACCCACTGTATGCCTGATCTACAGCCCGTAGGTGGCGATTTATGTAAGAACTATAAATACTCTCTACCTCCCAAGGTAGAGAGTTGGAGCTCATAATAATACTTTCATTTTCTCTCACTAAGTTCCCAAACCTCTAACTCTTTCTCTCTCTAAAACCTCATCTTATACGCCTCTTGTGTTTATGATATGATGTGTTTGTGAAATCCAATATGTTACAAATGGTATCAAGAGCCATGGTTTGATCATCTCTCTTACATATTCTTGGATTTCTAGTGGTTTTTGAGGTTGAAAAAGTTTAGTGGTTTTTGCATCATTTGGATCATTTCTAGTGTTAAAGTCTGAATTTTGGATGTACTTTTGTGTTTAGAATCATTGTAAGTACTTGGGTGTTGATTTCGTAAGCTTGAATCACTGTGGTTGAGCTTGCTTTGGATTGAAAAGTATGTTTTTGAGGTTTTTCTAGCTAGCGACTCGGTTCTCGTAGTGCTTTTCATCATAGCGACTTGCTTCAGTAAAAGGTAGCGAGTTGTAGTGTAAATTGTTAGCGATTTGGTCCTAGCGACTTGTCTATTGAGACAAGGAGACAAAAAGTACAACTTAGTGGATTCTCCACTACGGTTAGCGACTTGGTGAAGTTAGCGACTTGTACTCAATATTCTTAGCGACTTGGTGTTAGCGATTTAGATCGTAGCGAGTTGTTCTTTAGCAACTTGAATGCTTAGCAATTTGGTATTCTTAGCGACTTGGTTGATTTTTGTTTGTAATACGGTTTTCTCTTGATTTAGTAAAATCTCGTGAAAGAATCTTGTAGGATCGTAATATTTATTGTGTTGATGATTCGGGTGGTCTTGGATGATCAAAATACATGTTTGCCATTAGAGAGAGAAGTAGAGAGTTGGGTGTTTTCTTGCTAGAGACTTGGTATACAAAAGTATGGAATGTTAGATTGAAAAGCACCACCCCTTCCATGGATGGAAGGGGTATTTATACTTACAGACTACACGACCTCCTATCGGCCTGTGGATCAGGTATACAGTGGGTAAAGACCCGTCCTTCCTCCACGGTGTTGCTCTAAACTAAACTACGCTACAGACTAACTAATAAACTGCTAAATAATGTAACAGACGATATATCTACGAGCTAACTTATGCTAGATAATATTTGGGGTGACCGACTCTTCACTATGGAATTTCTAATTCCTAACAATCTCCCCCTAAGGGAGGTCACCCCATGTTTTACATTTCGAATCCTAGCATTCTATTCTTGACTTTGTTCTTGAGCTCGTAGACTTGAATTCTTCAACTTCTGCATCTTTGTGCTTTAGCAGTGATACTTCAAAGTCCGCATAGTTTTGTAGTTTCAGTGGAGGTCTTTAATTGATCCACATCTTGATGATCTTCGAGCTTTCTTTGAGATCATCAGCCACAGTAAATCTCTGGATCACCCTTTATTGTGTTGCCATCATGTGAAGTTGTGACTTTTGGACCGACATGCTCACACTTTTGAATCATGACATCTTTCCATCATAGTAGCGGAAGCTTTACTGGTTCATGATATTTGCAGGAGCGTAGCAGAAGCATAGTATAAAATATCAGAACCAGGTTATGTAGATATGCACCAGTCATGATTTCTTCAAATTAGGTGTGGATGCTGTGAGCATGCGGCTTTGGATTGACTCCTCAATTCTGATCAGCTGCAACCGTCCAAGTGTACCTGCAAACAACAGTTAGCAATAAAACACACGAAAGTGTCTTTGACCACTTTCACTGAATTGAGGTACATGGCCCACGGTTCCCCGTTGATCAGTACAAGTACTGCCTGTGATCAGGTATAATTCCGAAGAATCTCCTTGACAGGGTTTCGCAGCTGTTCTAGCCGTTCTCAAACCGGAACTTCTCAAAGAAGACAACACGGAGTGAGTGAACCAGCAAATTGAGATTCACTGATTGATGAAAAATGATTTGAAAAACAATCGCGTATTGCTTGAAGAAAGAGTTTTGCAATACGACGAAGGTTTTATGAGAAAGATCAATTTTCAATCAAAAATACCTTCTGTATTTGTAAAAGAGTACACATTCGATATGCTAGATAAAAGAAGAGATTCTCACATCGAACGGTTTTTCCAAAAGTATTTTTTTTCAATCAGATATACTTTTTGAATTTGAAAACATAAGTACACATTCGACGTGCTAGAGAAAAGAAGGTTTTCACATCGAACGGTTTTTCCAAAAGTATTCACAATTCCATTCCTGGACCAAGGTTGATTCAAGATTGAATCTCCCCATCGTTTCTATCCAGTTGTCACAAGCTTGATCTTACGAGAAGATCTCACATGTCACCCACCAAGAGCTTGTTTGATGTTGGCTCTAGAAGGATTTCCATCTTCATCGTGAATATTTTCATATCACTCAGATGTTCTGGCAATACCACAAGGATAATGCGTAGGACTCTCAATATATACTTACTTTCCACATTGTGTGAAACAACAAGTCTTCAAGAATTTAGTGTCCTAGCGAGATATTGTGGATGATCTCTTGGCTCTAGACTCAATAGTGCACATTTGGTTCCTATGCCGGAGACTAGGGAGAGGGTCTCTTTCTTCAGTATCAACAATCTCTAAGAGAAAGTCGATAGATAATGTAGGTTCCCCGTGAGAATGAAACAAGCCCTTTTAAGAGGAACTTGAGTAGCTTTGGGAAGTTTAGTGCAGTGCATCACTGGGTCCATGATGTCTTGTCTTCAATACCAGTGTTACCTTAATAAACACCAGTAACATATGTATTGAACCCAGTTTCTGCCCTAAGGTTGAATTATTGGAGGGCTATTTCTTTTCACCCTTTTCACATTCAATTTTTTTTCATTCTTCAACCCCTTCAGTGCTTACCAAGACTTCATAACTAGAACCTTGTTGGGTTTATTCCAGTACTAGCTCTGTCTCAGTCCGCACTCTTCCGATATTCTCATTTTTCTCCTTTTTTCAACATACCTAAGGACTCTACACTATCTAGTGGATTGTCCCTGGGTAGATCCCTCCGGTTCAGGCGGATCATGGGAACGAATACCTAACCTAACCATCCTTATAACACCATGCATAAAGTAAATTGGTCGGTCTTTTGGTATTGTTCTTTCCTTCATGAAACCAATCGAAAAATCATTTGGAAAAACAATCGAGGTACTTGTGATACGAGATCAAAACATTTTGTACCTTAATAGTTTTGATCATTTTAGAAATGCTCCCCCTCAACATGTGCATATGATATTAAAATTGTTTGGCACATGGAGGCAAGAGTTCTTTGAAATAATTTCTTGATCACAATTTCTTTAGAAAAAGCCTTTTGATTTTTTCTTTGGTAAATTCTCCCCCTCAATATGTGCGTAGGATATTTGAAATCATTTTATCACATAGAGGAAAGAGTTCATTTGAAGTACATCCACAATCACAAATTCCATTAAGAAACCATTTAAAACTCAATCAAGGTACTTTATGTTAAAACATACAAGCTTTTGTACCTCTATAGTTTATTTTCATTTTAAAATGCTCCCCCTCAATATATGCTTCGAGATTCGAAGGTGTTTAGCACATATAAGAGAGCAGCCTACACAATTGAATCAAAATGATCACCTTTTATCAAATTTCATTATTAAATCACACATTCTCCCCCGATCAAGAATATCAAACCCTTTGAGATTTTGGATCCCAAGTGATTTAATAAGGTTTAGAAAACATGGGAGAAAATGTGCCTGTTTTAAAAACTCATCTTGTTTTTGGATAAATGCTCCCCCTCAACATGTGCATTATGTATATTGAAATCGTTTGGCACATGGAGGCAGGAGTGCCTTTTAAGGACTAAAACCAATTCCATTAAAACAGATTTGAGATTTAAAACACGATCTCCCCCGCGATCAAAAATTTCAAACCATTTGAGATTTGTGATCCCAAAAGATTTAAATCATTTAGAAAATTTTGGGGAAAGACGTGGTAAGATTTGATTTTGAAAAATGATGGATAAGGATCAATATAAGACATTAAAGATTGTTAGTGTCAGGTATGATAGTTTTTAAGAGATCTTTAAGTAAAATAAAACAATTTCACAATCAAACAAGAACAGAAAATTTTTCATTTAGTAAGATCTTTGAATTTTAAAGAAAATCATACCATGACATAACATTAAATCTTTAGATCACCACTTATTTTGTACAAACGGACTTGATAGATGAAATATTGTTTGAAAATATTTAATTTGAAATCACTTAAGATTTGACAAAATAAAGTCCGGTTGATTTCAAAACTTTGAATCCGATTTATTTTCAAAACAACATTTTCCATTTTCAAAAATAGTATTTTTCAAAGTTTTAGAAAAATGGTATCATCACTATTATCCCTGCACAAAGATACGTTAGGTGGTTGAGAAGCTTATGTTGTTGCTGTAGGGCTTGGAAGAAAAACCGTCTGCAGATGCAGTGAGACTTCTTACGTTGCATTTTAATGCCAACTGAGGTCAAATTAAACTCCGTTTCTTCATTTGTTGATGAAGAAAACCATCTACTGATGCAGTGAGACCTCTTACGTTGCATTTTTCCATACCAACTCTCCATAGAAGTCCAATTAAGCTTCGTTTCTTCATTTGTCAACCCAAGATATAGTTACCCTTTCCTTTCGGCATCTAATCATCTTGTATTGTGGGATCCGGATCGGGAACATTCTTATATACCACTATACCTGCATATGTTAGTGAACACACATACAAATATATGGTGGTCGACATCACCCAAACAACAATCAACTAATAAAAGTCAATTCAACATATCAATCAGATCATACATGGGCATGGGAATTATATGTTCATCAATCTATAATCATCTAAACCTAACAGTCACATCCTAGAAACCTAGTCCTTCAACATAGGCAATTATATTTTTCAGATAAGCACGTAGGATGATTAAGAAAGCCCGTTAGATGATGTAAATATGAAAAATATTCTCCCCCTCAATCAATGACTCTTTTTCTTGAAAAGTTTTAAAAGCGCTGAAATCATTGATTGAGTTTTTGAAATTTTATGAAAACTTGATTCTGATTGATTTTCAAGCAACTCATTTACCACCATTTTTGAAAACAACAAATATTTTTCTGAAGAATTTTAGACAGAAAAACATTTGTGTAGGAACAGAAGTCCTTCGACATACTTTCCTCAAATTAGTTTTTAGGATAAGTGCACGAATTTTGAAAATTTGGTTTAGCGCAGCACTTTCCTCTCTTGAAAAAACGGGTTGCTATCTGAAACAATAGCAAGCCATTGTTTAAGCACGGGTTACAGTCTGAAGTAACTGCAAGCCATAGTTTGAGACATGTTTTGGAAAATAATATTTACACCTCCTGCTCGAACTTCATCTATGGTCCCGTGCCATTATTGAATGACATTTCTAAGACCGTAGATGTTATCGATACCAGGAGACATGTCTTAGAAAAACATATTTTTGGTATTTTTCAAATTTTCTAATTTTTATGGGTTTTTGTTGATTTTATATTTTTCTATTTTGTTTTTCTGGTTTTATATTTTTGTATTTTGCTTTTTGAAAAATATATACTCAGATAAAGTAGATGATATAATTTAAGAGGATGATGATACGAGTACCGAGATAAGGATATCAAGCAGCACGTCGTAGAGGATAGAATACGTCATCTCTTACACTTCCACCACCAAAGCTTCCGAGGCTCCAGAATAGAAGATAGAACATGAGCCTTTGAGAAAGAGAGACTTTGGCAGCTTCCCCCCAAACCGAAAATCCTTTAGCTGAGCAGATTCAAAGCTTTCTTTCAAGCTTCCATAAGCCAGGTGCACAAAGACGCACACCATTATCATCGATCTTGCTGCTCTTTTTAAGAATAATCACTGTGATTCTTTGTTCGAGGTTATATCATCCAATAGAATAACAGCAACGTATCATCCCACACATAAAACAATCTTCTCAAATTTCTTTTCTACTGACGTCTGAAGCAATCCATTCGAAAAGGTGTCAAGAGACCACTTCCCCCGAGTAGTTGAATTGATGCAGTCAATCTCTTAGACTAGAGCTCACGAACCCGAATACACATATACCCAAAGACAAAGAAACTTATACCATCGAAGTAGCAGATTAAGTCCAATAGCCAAAGAATAACCCCGATGTATACTTTTCTCTCCCCCTGAAGACAGTGCATGAAGCTCAAAAACCCGAAGTACCCGAATGCCCAAAGAGAGAATAACCGATAACATTGAAGAAGCAGGCCGAATCACTGATTATCTCTGTGGAGGACTATCACTGCGGATTTCAACTCCGGAATAAGTGATTATATCTCTGAATCACTGATTAAGCACTCAAGTGAAACAGCTGAGCGTCCCCAATGTACACAATCCTCTCTCCCCTAATGATTGCGATAACATCGAAATCATCACACACTTGTGTACCTCCTTTTATCATCAGAAACTAAATCTTACACTCTTCCCCCACGTAGTTGGAATAAGAACACTAAACGCCTTGATGAGTAAACCTTGAGTTTCTCTGCGGTCATGACATATGTTTTCCCGGGATATCTTCAATCACTTAGAAGAATTAAGTTCATCAAGTTTACTCGCCATGAGTCAAACCTTGAGTTTCTCTGCGGTAATAACATTTGTCTTCCCGGGATATCTTCAATTACTTAGAAGTATTAAGTTCATCAAGTTTACTCGCGTTTAGATACATGTCTCCTTCCCCTTGCTGGTTTTGACACTTCAGAATCAGCAACATATTATAAGCCCAAATACTAGAAATCTGTAGAGAAGAACGCTTGAAGTCTTTGTGAGAATCAACATGCTGAATAATGTGAGCAAGTCTAATTGGGGATTAAATCTGACTTTTCACCCTCCCCCAATTAGTGCTATCCCCTGAATCGACAATCTTTATGATGAATGCTTGAATTAAGAAGAAGTCTTTAGATCGTTAAATGCAACTCGTCTTTAGTCTTCTAACACGCAGCAGAAAGTGTAGAACAGACTGTAGACTCGACCATCTTCAAGATTGTCCAGTTGGGGAATAGATAGTTAACATCTTCGACTCACCAAAACACAAGAACATCACCAAAAATCATCCCAATTAACTTACATCTTGCAAATCCCCTTAATTAAGATCCCTCCCAATCAAACAAGAACAGAAGGATGTTCATCAAGGAAATCAGCAATCAGGCCGCAGCGAACACACGAAATGGTAACACCAAGCAAACAATCACATCAAACAAGAACATAAGGTTGTTCGGAATCATCATGTTGATGTGCACGTGAAGCATTAACCGGAAGCACTTTGTCAATAAACTCATATCATCTTGTGAAGATGTCAACCAGTGGCTCATAGAAGAAAAACACCATGTAAAGATGACCCGATAAGAAGAAGCTCGGTTCTTACATGAGCTAGGAGCCGTATGACCATATATTCTCATAAATCAATCAACCATGCAGAATTATCACACTTCTTCTCCCCCTCAAGAATTGCATACGAAGATGCCATTCTTGATTAAACAAGTGATTATCTTCATAATGTATTCTATTCACACTTCTCCCACTCAAAATTAGCACATGATGTCACCATCATCATTATAGTTGAGCAATTGGAATAAGAAAACAATCAACAGTAGCCCGGTTCACTTGATGACTGAAGCGCATGGAAAAAGTATGAAGCATGTTGATGAGAATGGTCATAATATAGAAGATTTCTCTTCTTTAGAAGATAATGCGCACTGAAACGTACACATTTCTTTTCTTTAGAGTACGAGGCATGAACTGTTGTGTTCATACGTCATAAGAAGATTTCTCTTCTTTTTAAGATAAAGCGCACTTAAATGTACACTTTTATTTTCTTTAGAGTACGAGGCTTGAACTGATGTGTTCAAACGTCATAAGAAGATTTCTCTTCTTTTGAAGATAAAGTGCACTGAGACGTACACTTTTCTTTTCTTTAGAGAACGAGGCATGAACTGTTGTGTTCATACGTCATAATCTCTCTCTTTTCATCATCTCTTTTGGCAAAACATGTAATCAACCCATTATCATTCAGTAGGCTCTTTGTTGTGACAACTGATGGAGAAAACCCAATATGATGAATTTGACCCTGAAGTAAACTACCCTGAACTCGTGACTTAAACTTGCACATATGTAACAAAGAGCAGTGCCGATTTCCATTAGCATCTCTAAGTACTCTCTATGTACTCTATACTCTTCAACCAACCAACCATCAAGTATAAGACGTACATTACCTCTTGAAAATCCACAATTGAATGTGACACTGAGCACTACAACGTAACTCCTTAAAGTGATAGTTATTTTGTAGTGGTATGAGCCCAACTCCCCCAAGTGGTAAAAGAAAAGGTAAAAGACACCCAACAATAACTAGATTTCCAAGTCTTCGTTTTTTATAATAAGCTCGAACAAGGATCATGAAGAATCTTCATCCAACCATCCCCGATTCCTTCAGATGCTAAGTACACTCGCCCGTGATATTTCACTTCAACCTCAAATAAATAATAGTGAATTAACTCTGTTGTCACATCTTCTGATTAAAACTCAACTCTAGCCTCCTTTGACGTTTTAAGTGAACTCTGGTAATGGTTTCATCCTGACCATGATTAAAAGCACGTAACCCCGTAAAACCTTGTAAAAACCAAACTGCCATGAAGACAACCCAAACACACACCCAATTCATGAAGTACACCCTTATATCCCTTCTTTGAAGCAGAAACCGTAGCACCAACATCAAGTAAGATCCAAAATTACACTTTCTCTTCTCCAAGATGGTTCCATCATTACGGGATTTTATAACTCTATGGTTTAAACCGAGAAATAGTTTCTTTTGCGGGATTTTACAAAACCAAGAATAAACCGTAAGATAGATCCGGAAATGCACTTTACTAATACCAGGATGTTTCCATTGTCACGGGATTTTACAAGTCTATGATTTAAACCGAGAAATTGGTTCTTTCGCGGGATTTTACAAAATCAAGACAAAACCGTAAACAATGTCAGCTTGAATGTGTTATGACGACTTTGGTTTCAGAGAATATCTGTTTTTAGGGGAACATGCAGCGGTTCATCAACGATTCATTTTCCAACCTCATCAACATCATCAAATCAACACTTTAGTAAACACATCATTCACGCAATCTGTTGGCTATTGTAGTGACCACATGGAGAAGTAAACCCGATATACCAAATTTGATCATGAAGTAGAATTCCCAGATTTGTTACTTAACCTTGTACTAATCCTTGTGAAGAAGAAACGGTGTACCCAATGTACAAAACCTCTTGACATTCTCAATAGAGTGAGACACCGAAGTGATAGCTACGTTGTGGGTTAAGTGAGAAGAATCACAAACGCAACTAAATAGCCAAGTCTTTATCACACTCTATAAAAGCCCAAACAAGTGATCTTCGCGGAAGGGTAGAAAGAAAGAAGACGAAATAAGTAAACGTGCCCGGAAAACCTTACTTCAAATCCTAATAAGAAATACCGTCCAACCAATTCCGTAGTCAACCTTAATCAATTCAAGCCAAGCCTTGACATAATAATCATCGTGAAAATGTATATACCAGAGTATCAACCCGCATACCACAACACCAATCATCATCATACCAAAATTCTTCTTGTCAGATCACATCATCAAACTCATAATCACATCTCAAGTTATCCAAATCTCATCAAAATGAATCATTTAGATTACAAACCGCAACCCAAGTATATCTGATTCACGAAAAAAATTTAAACATCCCAAATTAAAGCCCAAATATCCTAATAAATGTAATCGGCCCATGAATAAAATAGCACTTGAGACACGATCCAAATCAAACAGTTCAGTCTAATATTTTAAGTAATTATCTGGCATTAGGCACAAATCGAATCTAACTCGTAGCTTGAGTGATACGATGCATTAACAAATTACAAGTTGCACGAATATTCTTACAACTTCCAATCCAAACGTAACATCCGAAACACAAATTCCATGAATATCCTTATCAAAATTATGTTATGTTTTGAATATATTAGCCCACGAATATTAGAGATAGATTTCATCACCTTTCCATTAACCAGCTTGGATCCGAAACACATATACAGCCCATGTGAACTCTTACCCGATCAATGAATCACCACTTCCCAAGCCCATGCAGTCATATGCGGCCCATGTTAACACTCTCGGCCCAATAAAAAAACTGTCAACATATCTGCTTACAAATAATATTCGGCCCATCAGAAATCACTACCCCGTCACACCAAATATTCGGGGTATATAACACCCACTAAATCACTTATAACCCTAAAATCACTCAATCCCTCAAACCCTAATCTCACTCATCTGATATCTGCCTCTCTCCACTGCTTCCAACCCTAATCTCAACCACTGTCGCCTCCCTGTTTTTCTTCACAACACAAACCACTCCCATCAATAAAAATCATTATTCTTTCCTGATCAAGTAAACATAGGCGCATCTTCTCATAAGTCCGAACCGAAGAAAAATGATGTTAAAGATACACAAGTCTTGCCACAGGGATGGCTCGAGCCACATATGATTTGTCTTCATGATCCGTTTAAGATGTGTTAACACGTAGGTTTAATTTGTACACGTTTTGTATTTAAGAACCGAATAAAAGGAAGATTGAGACATAGGTCTTGGTCTTTCTTTGATAAATTCGAATTGTCAGGTCACTAGTTTTACAACACAAGCTTAATAGAAAGAGATAGAGGCGGTTGAACACATTAAACACACACACACAGGAACATAATAATACGGTTTAGGCGTAGAGTGTAAAGAGAGTGAATAAAATGAACAACCAACCCTCAAGTGAGGGTTATTACAATGTATTTATAGGAGGGAAGCTAGGGCAACACTCCTAGTTCCCATCCTTTCCTTTATGGGCTTGGGCCTAAGCTCATGGGCCTTCTACATAAGCTTAAGGCTAATAACAAACATAAAGGCCATAATTAAGCTAACTATTACATGTGAATTACTAACACTTGATTTAGGTTTAGGAGTGATTCCAACAATCTCCCCCTAAGTGTTAGTGATGAAAACGGTGAAGGTGTTGATGTAATAGTAGCTTTGACGTCTTCTGACATTCTTCTTTCTTGTGAGAAGAATTGCCTTGAATCGAATAATCTTCCCAGTGTAGAGAAATTGTTTTCTTTAAACGGTTCTGTTTTGACGTCATCTTTAACTTTGTTCTTTGATTATTGTTCTTTGTGATGGAAGTGATAGTATGTTGTTGTCTACATCAAGTCTGCCTCAGGTCTGCTTCGCTGCTACAGTGTCTCCACGTCATTCTTCAACATGCTCACACGCTCTTTAACGTTGAGTAATAGTACTGATGAAATTCTTTAAGTCTTTAACTTTGTAGATTCTTTGATTTGATGAAGAATCATTCTGACTTTTGTGTTGCTTTATGATAGAAATTTCATTAGTGATGATGTTGGTATGAACATGAGAAGAATCTGCATGGTCATTCCGCTCCAGAGCTTCCATAAGAAGAAAACATTTAAAAACGATTAGTAATAAGCGGATTCCGGCACTTACAGGTTTGATCTTCAAGAGTGTTAACAGCATAGTGTGAAAACACAACTCTAATTCTCACAAAGGCCGTTCCTGAACTGGAGTCCCACAAGTGAGATAACACGATGTACCGAAGTACACCTACAGTTCAGATGAGTCGCTGAGGTACACCGAAGCATCACCTCACGACTGTAGACCGTTTGAGACACACTAAGCGTAATCCACGGGGAGTTACCGAAGTGACCTGCTGTCAGGGCTGTTTGATGTTGACCCTGGCAGGAGTTTCCATTCAATCACTGAGGATCACAATTGTGAGCCTCTCATAAATGTTCTCGACAGATTGCTAAGATCTGTGAAGGACTAGATATGAACCACTGATGATCTTATTTGGTGATCAACAAGTGATGAAATGTCAAGTGTTCCTAAGAGATCTTTTGATGAATCTCGTGGCTCTAGACTCAATAGTGCGTTTTGGTTTTCCTGAGCGGAGACTAGGGAGAGGGTCTCCTTCTTCAATATCAGCAATCTCTAAGAGAAAGTCGATAGATTATTTAGGGTTCCCTGTGAGAATGAAACAAGCTTCTGTTGAGAGAAACTTGAGTGGCTAAGAAGGTTTAGTGCATGCGTCACTGGGTCCATGACGACTTTTAATCTTCAATACCGGCATCATCAAGTGACAACCAGTAGCATATGAATTGAACCCGGTGTCTGCCCTAAGTTGAATAATCTAGAGGGCTATTTCTTTTCACCCTTTTCTTTGCATTTCTTTTTGATTCTTCAACTCCTTCTTTCTCTGATTCTCATTTTTCTCCTTTTTACAATCATACCTAAGGACTTCTAAATTCTAACTATTTGTGGTGTCCTTGGGTAGATCCCTCCGGCTCTGGCGGATCATAGGACGGTTAAGAGTTTTAACGGTTAAATGCACAGTGAGGAAAGAGCGCGCACATTTTGAATTGATCAACTTAAGATAGACAATCCCCCGCGAGACACGGTTACGTTGCATAGTTAAAGAGTTACATTGTCAGTTTTTAGGTGACAACTAGCTCTAATAACTACCTTGAAGGTGTAGACAAACCTCGAAAGGTTGTCAAACCCGTCAGAGTTCATGTCTACCAAGAGTTTCTCGAATGGTACATTCTATTCGGACAAATCCTTTGCGAGACACGTTTACATCACTAGCGAACTAGCTTGAAATTATTACCCGTCCCGGACAAGTCTTTTCGAGTTACAAACGGTTAAGAATCGTCAATTCGTTGGTTAAGTCTATAGCACAAAGATTCATTTGCATTTACACAACATATTTCTTATCTCATAATTTTCTCCCCCTCAAAAATGGCATATAAAATGTTATTTTTGAAAAGTTGAGAATAAATATGACCATTTCGAGTGTTGCGGGAAGATGACCACTATGAACAATTTGTGAACAAAGTTTTAACTCAAGTACTCCCCCTCAACAAGTGATATAAACGGTTGAGATTTTGAGAATCATACGGGGAAGTACTTGTTCTTTTGAGCAGAACCTTGAAAAATGAAAGGTTTGATAGGTTTTACTCAAAAGTAAGAAGCTTTCGCTCCTTTTATAAGGATTGTGGCACTGAAGCGTACCACATGGTCCTTTCTTGACAAGTACGGGTTGTACACTGTTATGTGTGCACAAGCCATTGACATAAGTAATCACACATCCAAAATATAATGAAATAGAAGCAGTTCAAGGGGTACCATGAAGTCCAGTGATGTTGCCAGGAGTGCGAACAGGGTGTTGATAGCCGATGATGTTGATCATGGGTCGACCACCAACAAAGCTTTCCAAAGTTCTGAACTGATCCCTTCGATACAACCTTTCATCAATCAATTTGATGATCCTCCTCACATCCCTTCGATCCTGAGAATTCCATCGCTTAGGAGACCCAATCTTTTGACGTATATCCTTCAACCTATAAGCCAATCTGTCCCTAACCATCTTCAAAGTGTGATCCCCAAACTTGTGAAGATCACTACACGCCATTAAGCAATTTCGTTGAAGTTCACTGCGGTAAACGACGCCGAATGGTTTGCTGATGAGTGTATATTGTGAGAGCTGGTTGATGTCGGGAAGATCAAGCTGAGGTGGAGTGAAGTTGACACGGGTCTGATATGATTCAACTGCGAGCTGGAGATCTTCTACACGTTCTTTGATGACTATGCGTCTGATGAAGATGAGCAATGACTTGATGAATTCACGTTGTACTTCAGTTGAAAATTGCCTCATGCGACCCTGTACTTTGGCAAGGTACATGTCTTCAATGTCGTTGATAGACAAATTCTCAAAGTCAGCTTCAGAGAATGCATAATCCCGTTCATCTTGCCTTTTGACCACAATCTTCTTGAGAAAATTGTAGTCCCATTTGGTCGAAAGATCAACGTGTTTGATGGCAACGATATCCTTAGTACTGAACACTGCATGTTGAGACTTCTGAACCTGGCAACTTCTGTAGTAGATTCTTTGGCGTTCCGTCCAATGATGAATCCCGTACATTGCATCTCGGTCGTATGCTTCCACTTTGTTGGAGAACAAGTGATTAGCTCTTTCCTAGATAGCTATGTAGTTTGAGTATATGGCTGCTGGGAATGGAAGTGTCAAAGATGTAGCGTATTTCCTTGAGTCATCACCACCGTGTAGAAGAAATTCCAAGTCTTTGTTAAAGAAATATCTGAATGGAATCCTAGGTTCATCTGGTTGGCCAATTTTTGGTAGAGGTTTAGACCAGTCGGTGTAATATGGAGGGTTATCCCGTTTGGTGAAGTCAATGTTTGCTTATGGGTTGAGCCAATCCATGTTGTTAGACATAGCTCGAGCAATATTTTCAAGGTGATATTCGACCTCGATGGCACTTTTTGAGCTATCTTTTAACAGTTGAAAAGCTTCATTCTTAATTCGCCTCAACTCAAATTTCGTCATCTTCTTTACTCGGAATTTTTCTTGCAGTATCTTAGCATGCTCCAATGTATTACCGTCTACCAGATCTTGACCTTCAGCAGGGTAGGGAGTTGAGTTAACAAGTGTAGAGAACCATTCAAATTCCTTTGTTTTATCGTCATCTAGCCATGATACGACGTCAACCATGGGCACCTTCTTCTTCTTTTGTTTAGACCTAGATGAGGATTATGGTTTCTGAACTTGTTTGGGAGAGGTGGGTTGTTGTAGGGGCTCACGGACTTCCTCATCGTCACCACCCGTATACTCAAAGTGATCACCGGTTTTCTGAGTCTCGGGTGGTAATTCAGAAGAATCCTAAGGTTTATCAGTAGAAGAACGAGGATGTGACCTTTGTTGTGCTGGAGTCCGTTAGGGTGGAGGTTGCATAGAAGATGATTCACCAGACTTCTTCGAGCGTTTATGCTCGTCATTCTTATCCTGATCCTTATCTTCATCGTCGCGTGGACGCTTTGGCCTTTCAGCTTCTTCTCGGCATGCTGTTTTGAGTTGATATTCCAGCAATGCTTCAAGCAATTTACCTTCGTGAGAGGCAAGTGTTGCAGATCGTTTGGACAGTTGAGCTACCAGCCGGTTAACTAACTCAGCATCTGAGAATATTATAGGATCAACTGGATTGATGTTCACGTGCATCGGTGTTGATTTCATAGTCTGCTTGGCCAGGTGAAGTAGATTCGGATAGAGTTGTTTGGTGAATAACTCCTTTGTAACTTTAGGAACAATGTCAAAAAGGTAATTGTGAGTGTAACCTTTGATCATTTCTTCCATTTTCCCTTGAAGATCATCTTTCATGAGCTTCTGGACATACTCCCTTTCAACTTTCATCTTGTCATTCTCATCATGAAGATACTGTATCTGATCAGCGTAGAAATTCATCTTCCTGTAGAGCATGTCTTTCTTTCTGACTTATTTTACAGCATTCCCAATTCTTTTATGAGCATGAGAAATCCAAGATCGAGTTGGCTTCTTCACTGATTTGGATGTTGATTTGGTTGATCTTTTAGATGGTGGTGGTGAAGAATAAGATGATGAATCTGAAGATGAGGAGACATGAGGAGGCTCAGGGTCCTTTGGAGGTGCAGAAGTATCCTCCTTGGAACGAATTAGACTGTTGAGAAGATAATCATCATAATTCTCTTCGTTATCTTGTCCAGATTTAGCTTTTACTTCCGTCTGAGCCTGGGCTTCTTCATCAGTCTTTTCTTTCTCAGACTTGTCCTTTTCTGGTTCCTCAATGTTGTAATCAATAGATTCCTCCACAAGCTTTTGCTGTTGCACAAGAGTGGTGGCACCAGTTCCCTTATCGGGTCGATTAACCGCATCAGGATCTGGTAAAGAGTGGACACCACCACTCGACCCTCCGGGGCCACGCATTTGATCTTGTTCAAATTCTTTAGCTTTTTGAAGGTGTCTAATGATTTTAAACTTCTTCCTGTATGATAAATCCAGTTGCTATTCATCACCTTCAGAGCTTTCTTCATATGGCACAAGTACAGGAGTCTTCCCTTTGCCATGTTCAGCTATTGGACTAGGAGGTTTTGCTACTGAGGGAGGTGGTTCGGTTGCAGATTCAGAGTAGTGGACCTCCTCGTCTGATTGTGTATCTTCAGAGCTTTCGTCCAGTAGCTTTCTTGGTGGTTTAGGTGTAGGAATAGGAACAACTTCCTGAGAGGGAACTTTCTTCTTTGGAGTAGGTTTCCTTTTTGGGACCTTCCTTTGACTCTCTGTGCTTACTGCACTTCAAGCACTTCCTCTTCTGGTTCTCCGAGTAGGTGTTCCAGAAGGCTTTTCATCGAGATGACCAACTTTGCCTTCTCTTACTGCTACCCGATACCTTTTGTACGTTTCAAGCTTCTTGATTTCGTCAGTCAGTAGGTGATCAGGTAACACAGCACCCTGTTTCTTTGTTGACGATTCCTTGATTCGGACAGACAGGATAGGCTCAGTCAACATGTCGTGATTGTCGGGGTCATTGAGCCTCTTGGGGATATCAGGATGAAGTCCAAGTGCTCTTTGGATCAACAGTTTAGTGTATCTGACATAGGGAATCTTTGAGCCAAGCTTTTTGTGAAATGTCATCATGTCATCCCATATCAGAGCTTCAATTTCGATGTCCTTCTTGTTGATTAATGACCAGAAGATTTGCAGTTCCATGAGCTTGGGATGCTCATATTCACTGTCACGACCAGAGACTGATTTGGTGATGATGATGTAGAGGGTTCTCCACGGTTGAGGAATGTTCTTAAGCTCCACATGAGAGTGCTTAGTGGCAATTCCTAAAGCTTCATCATAGCCAATATCAATCAGGAATTGAAGAACTGTCTCCTCAGTAGGTGTGGCAAAGAAGTCGGTTGGCACGATTTCTGGAATAAGAAGAACAGCCCGTAAGTCTGCATGAGTGATGGTGACTTGTTTGTGATTGAGAGTCACAGTCACTGCACTTTGACCCTTGATCCTTTGCATTGAATTCCAGAATTGTTGAATGTAGATTTCCGGTATTGTAGCAGAGTGAGAGAGCATGTTCTGGTAGGGATGATTCTTTAGAACATCCATAGCAATCAAACAGGAAGATTCTGAGCATGTGAGGGTTTCAAAGTCAACCCGAAGGTTGTTCTTTCCAATCTTTCTCGGATAGCCTTTAGGGAAGATGTCAGCAATTGTGAGAACTTCTGGTGCATCCACATTCATTTGAGCAGCCATGTCGTGATCTGAAATAACATTAGCCAGAAGAACCAACATATCGAAAGACATAATGTTAGTCAACAGAAGGTTTTTATTGTCTAATTATTGAATATAGAGTGTCAATGATTGTTAGGAGTCCTAAGTCACTTGTTTGTCCAATAGTCCAATGACGTCGTGAGAAGTTTCGTGAGTTAGTTAACTTTAGATTTTAAAGTTTATGTTATCACATATTTTCACAACACATTATACTTTTTAAGCTTATTGGTGACGTTATTGGATTCGTGACGTTATGATTCATTTATTTACAAGTTTGCACGCGTAACAATTCATAACGAAGGTTTGATCAAGGCTTATGCGTAGGAATAATAGCTTATGCATAAACAGGATAAGTATACGCGTAGACGTAAGCTTATGCGAAGGATCCTTACTTACGCGTAAGAAATGTTACGCGTAGGAAAAAGGGGACCTTATGCGTAGTGCTTACGCGTAGGCGTATAAAAACCTTACGCGTAAGGATTACTCGTAAGAGTAAACCTTATGCGTAGAGTCACTGTTTACACATATCCTTCACAGGATACGCGTAGTCCCATTGTAGAACCTTACACGTAACAGTTACGCGTAAAATTTCTCTTACGCATAACTTTCTACGCGTAAGGTGATCCTTATGCGTAGAGTAACAAAGACCTTGATTCTGAGTTTTATGCGTAGCAAGCCTGAAATAAAATCATCATATCATCAATCTTAACATATATATTCATTTTAAAACAGATCATAGCATGAAAGCATATTAAACAGTTACGCGTAGAAAACCTTACGCGTAAGCCTAAAAACCCTAATAGTTCAAGAATTACGCATAAAAGTTCTAGCCATGGAAATTGCACCAAACGTTTTCTGGTAGGTCTTAGGTGTTGTGAGAGTCTAATAACCAAGTTTTAACATCCAAAACGTGGTGAATCAAAAATACCCAAACTCAAGAACATTAAACCCTAATTCCTAATTCTGACTTAATTAGTGTTTCTGGGTTGTTATAGGGCCTGTATATCATCAATTCAACATGATATTAACCTCACAAAGCAATCTTTTTGACCAAAAATCTTCACATTTGAAAACGCCCAAATCGACTCAAGAACCCTAATTTTGAAAAACCATCAATTCGTGTTTCTGGGTGGAATTTGAGGATAAGCATAGTATCCTTGATGTTAAAGAAACGTTTTGACCCATTTATCTTAACCTCAAACACATAAGTATGATCATGTGTTCTTACGCGTATGCGTATAACACAAAATCAACCATAAACGTAAATTTAACCGTTGGATTCGTTAGAAAATCAAAACCAATGTTTAAAAACGTGTTATCAACGCAAAAACACTTACAGCTTGATGATCAAAACTTCGGATTTGTTGAACAAATTATATGCGTAGATTATGTTGGTTAGGAGTAATAAATGTGATGGAAAAGTTAGGTGGAAGGTGTTTTTATTAAAAAGACTTTAACCTTTTGGCAGTTTTGGTCCCTCCACCTTTTCCATTTTCATACAAAGCCTTTTAACTTCCATTTTGGTTACCAAACGAAAAATTTTAGGAAACAAACTTGACGACACTCCCCATCGACTTAGGAAAATAATGAAAGGTTATAAATTTTAGTCCGAGGAGTGTCATAAAACCAGAAATTTTACCACCATTGATAAAAGAAACAACTGGGATAGGATAACATGCAAGTACACAGATATTTTGAAACAGTTAAGTTTTTATTTTCTCCCCCTCAACACTTGATCAGAAAAATTACTGAATTTTGAAAGATTAGAGTGTTGACGGAAGAAATGTACTTGCCATGTTAAAAGAAACATAGATAGAAGAATATTTTTGTTGTTTTATCAGGTTTTATATTTTTGTATTTTGTTTTTGAAAAATTATTTACAAAAGAGATTTTGGTGTTTGACAGGTTTTTAAGACTGTTTTAGGAGGTCATCCAATTCCTCTTGAGTCAAACACCTCATACCAATCCGGTGGACCAACTCATTAAACCTAGCGGGAGGCAAGGCTTTGGTGAGAAGATCTGCCAATTGGTATTCTGTACCCACGAAGTATAATTCAACTGTACCCTGTTCCACGTGGTCCTTGATGAAATGATAGCGAAGATCGATGTGCTTTGATTTCGAATGTTGAACTGAGTTGCACGAGATCGCAATGGCACTCCGATTGTCGCAGTACATCGGGATTCTGTCAAATACGTAACCATAGTCTTTGAGTTGTGTTCTCATCCAGATGACTTGAGCACAACACGCGGACATGGCTACATATTCTGCTTTGGTTGAGGACAGCGATGTACAATCCTGTTTCTTCGATTGCCAAGACACCAGTTTATCACCAAGAAATTGTAGTGCTCTTGAAGTACTTTTTCGTGAATCTAAACATCATGCGTGATCAGCATCTGAAAAAGTGATTAGTTCAAAACCAGAATCCTTCGGATACCATATCCCCAAGTTAATGGTTCCCTTGATGTATCGGAGGATTCTTTTAGCCTCAGAGAGGTGGGTTTCAGTTGGTCTTGACTGATAACGGGAGCATAGATAAACGGCAAAGACAATATCAGGCCTGCTAGCTGTTAGGTACATTAGAGACCCAATAATACTACGGTATTTTGTAGGGTCCACTAATTTCCCATTTAAGTCAGCATCTAGCTTCTTGGTATGAGTCATTGGTGTGGCATAAGTGTCACAGGTTTTCATTCCAAATTTGTTTAACAATTCAAGGGCATATTTGGACTGACTCAAGAAAATACCACGGGGTGATTGATGAACTTGAAGTCCTAGAAAGAACGTAAGTTCACCCATCATGGACATTTCAAAATTTTTCTTCATTAATTATGCAAAAGCGATTGAGTACTTATTATGTGTAGACCCAAAAATGATGTCATCCACGTAAATTTGAACAATTAAGATATGTGCCCCGTGATATTGTATAAAAAGAGTAGGGTCAACCAAACCTTTGGTGAAATTATTGGCAATGAGGAAAGATGATAGCTTGTCGTACCATGCTCGAGGAGCTTGTTTGAGACCGTACAGAGCTTTGTTCAGTTTGTAGACGTGGTTCGGGAACTCAAGATCAACAAATCCATCTGGTTGGCTGACATAAACCGTTTCTTTAAGTTTTCCATTGAGAAACGCAGTTTTGACATCCATCTGATAAACCGTCATATTCATATGAGCCGCGAACGCGAGAAATATCCGAACAGCCTCAAGACGAGCAACCGGAGCAAAATATTCTTCAAAGTCAATACCCTCTTCCTGACGATAACCCTTAGCAACTAGACGTGACTTATTTTGGATTACGTTCCCTTCAGCATCCAAAATGTTCTTCCAAATCCATTTTAGACCGATGACGTAAACCCCTGTTGGTCTTTCAACCAGTTCCCATACTTCAAGACGTTTGAATTGGTTGAGTTCTTCTTGCATGGATTCAATCCAGGTGTTTTTTGTCATTGCGTCTTTGATGTTTTTAGGCTCAGATTGGCAGACAGTGAGAGCATAAATGCAGTGCTCACCATCTGAGTGAAGACGTTGTCTCGTAACGACTGGTTGGTTCGGGTTGCCAATAATATTTTCCAGATGATGATCTTTTATCCATTTATGTGTAGAGGGTTGATGTTGGTATACATTGTGCAGATTCTGAGGATTTAAATGGTTTGTTGAAGATTCCGCGACATCTGGTGCAGCAGTCTCATTAGCAAACGGGTTAAAGAACGCATTTGGATCAAAATCTGCAGGTGGGGGTACTTCATTCAGAATATCATCAGCCGGTTCATCATTGTTGGAAGCGGTTTGTTCAACTATTGTGTTGGAGTCTAGTGGTGGTGCTTCTTCAACCGTAGTTGTTGTAGCAGGTGTATCAGGTATAGGAATATTATCAGGTTGTGCAGCGGAAACAGAGGATACACCTGGAGCACGTTCATCAATATCGTCACTGAACAGAGGAGCAAATAACCGTTCCATTTGTTGACGAGTGAGCTGGGGGATTCGTTCAGCTGATGATGTGGTTTGAGGGAAGTTTAAACGGTTGTGACCGGATTCTAAGCTGTTATACTCAGAAGCCATTATGAAGAAGTTTCAGAATCAGCTTCCCCTTAAACTGACAACTGTCTTTAGCAGATTTGAAACTTTGTTGAAGTCTACATTTCCTCTAACTTTTGAAGGTTTCAGTATGCAGCGGAATTTGTAGATGAGCAGTAAACCACACAAAGAAAATCTGACTAATTGCGGAAGATCCGTTCAAGGGTAACATGCCAGAAATCAACAAGATCTTCTCACGTATGTAGACGCATCACACCAAACAAACCACGAAAGACGAAATGAAACGACTTTCTCCTGAGTGTTATGGTCTTTCGGAATACTAATCACCTGTGAATATGCAATAAGTCGATACCAAGACCGTGTGTGAGGTATCATAACATCAAATTTGGGTAACTTCACACAAGATCACCCGTAAAATTGAGACGATAACAACAAAGTGAGACGTTTAAGCCACAGATTGTCTTATTTCTTCCTTCTAATTGAAGAAATTCAAGAAGGCATTGGGTTTTCGCAAAGAAGCATGTAGAAGAACAAGGAAGCAATGACCACCTACACACTCTCTCCCCCTCGATGTTTTCAATGATTCATAATCATACACCACATACGTTGATGATGAATTGAAGACAGCGAAACCATGTATAAGGAGACAGCGAAACCATGTATGTCCAATTGATCGAGCAAGTGTGAAGTCCCATAAATATATCGTGAGAGTCAATTGCAGATAAAACATCTTTGTTCATTATGTTGATCATCAGCTATGTCATTGTTGTTGGAAGCAGTTTGATCTTCTGTTATAGAAGATTCGGTTGTTGTTGTAGATTCAGGTGTATCTGAAATTAGAGTATTATCGGTTGTGCAGCGGAAACATTCGATACATCTGAAGCACGACATTTGGCAGAATCATTAACCAGAGGAGCAAGCAAGGTTTCCAATTCATGACGATTAAGTATAATGTTGGAACAGCTGATGGATCATGATATTTTTGTACGATGAGGAACGGGTCCTACGCTGTTTTGCAGTAGGAGCCATAGCTGTTGTACCTGCATAGAAAAATAGAAGGGGGGCAAGGAAGAGAAAAACATGGATCCCCAAGTGTAACTGGGTTCCAGATGTTAGAAGCATAAAGATGTAGTGTCATTTATCGTTTTGACACCTGAACATGCTAATTTGATGATTTCCTTTCCTGCCTCAGGGATGGATGGTGTTGGTATCCCACTTGTTTTGGTGCAACTACTTAGTATCTTGCCTGTAGGAATCCACCTAAGACTAACAGTTTTGAAAATCCTACCCGTTGGTATCCATCTAAGGTTAGGTCTAGGGGATGTTGAAACTTCTTTTGGGAAGAGTCTGCGTCCTATATGGATCCACCTATTAGGTTTCTGACAGTTTACATTTAGATCAACAGGTTTATTTCTAACTGTTTGTTGAGTTAACTTAGGTTTTGGTTTGCTACTACAGGTAGTGTTCAGTAATACACTCGAAGGTGATACACTAGGTCGTGAACCTAAGATTCCATCCTTTTGAAGAAGTGCCCTTTTCCTAGCCTTTTCTAGATCACAGTTCTTGTACGTGTCATTTGAATAATATGAATCTTTACTTTTAATGCTCAGTTTAGACACAGTGTTCGAACTAATCCTAGATTTGCCAGGAGCAGCCACAAGTTGAGGTTTAACAGAAACAGGTATAACAGAAACAGGTTTAACAGAAACATGTTTAACATAAACAGAAGCATTATTCTTAGGCCAGGAATGTGGAGTGACTGGTTTTATCAAATGATTATTCTCAACAACTTGGGAGGGAAACCGTGGTTTTAAAGATTTTGAACGTTCAGATTTAAATGCAGTTGGTTGTCTAACTACTGATTGTTTTCTGAAAGGTTGTAGAGACGATTTCCCCAAGATTGTTGGCTTTGCAAAATTAGTATCCACACTCTTGTCAGTGAATCTTCTCAGTTTGTTTAGTAAAGCAACATGTGCAAGCCCCTTTGCTTGAAGTTGAGCCTTTAAATGCTCATTTTCTTTAACTAATGTATCCACATGATTACTTTGTTCATTCAAAGATTTACTTTTTGGCTCTGAGTTTAAAACATTGTTTTGCAGTTTAAGTTCAAGAGAGATGCAATGAGCCTCAAGTTTTGAAAAATCTTTTTGAAACTGAGAAATTGTCTTTTTGAGAAGAATGATTTCAGATTCAAGAGTTTGATTTGACGTTTCAGTTGAATTGTTAACAAGTAAGGGCTCAGACATGAGATAGTTGTCTAGACATTGTGCAACACACTGGTCAACCTCTCCTTCATTACTAAATTCAGGTTGCTCAGTATGTTGTGTCGCATTTGCAGTTAGAATATGATCAACAGTAGATTGTACCTCGATCATCTGTTCTGTGTCAGTGTCATAGGTGGGTAAGATATCTTCCTCAACCATTTGTTCTTCGTCACAGTTGGGCTCGGTGTCGTAGTTAAGTATGATATCTTCTCCAGATCTGCTGCTGTCATCCTGCTTTTCCAATGCTACAATCTCATTGTCCGCATTACCGACAGTTGCAGTAATCACAACATTCTCAACGTCCATTTGAGCATTCCTTTCGTGTACATCAACTCTTTTACCTTGCACGACTGCGGTATATCGGAAATTAGATGATGTCTGACGCTTCAATGCCAGAGCCAGAGCCATGTATCCTTCTTTCAATGCCACAAATGGATCTTTATGATCAGAATCCATTTCACTCCCCTACAGAAGAATGAAAGAGAAGAAAAGGTGCAAAGTCGATATAGCACACAGAAGGCTGATATAGTAAATTTCAATTTCCCTCCAAAAATAATTTTGAAAAAATTTTGACTCTCAAAATTTGAAATTCACTATAAAATTCAATTCTAAGGTTGAAAGAAAATTTTGAATTATGACAATTTTGACGCAAAATTTGACCCGAAAAATTCGAATTTGGACCAAAAAATTTGAATTTTTGACCAAAATTTTCACAGTTAAACCAAAATTTGAATCTCGCGTAAAAATTGAACGTTTAGTCTCCCCTAAATTTTTTTTTTTTTTTTTTTTTTTTTTTTTGATAACTTGTGTTGATGGATCTTTGTAGTCGAATGAATCTAAGTTGATGAAGTATCCTTAGGCGTAGAAATCACAATAAACCAAGTAGCACTTATGCGTAGAAAACACCAAAGTTACGCGTAACAATCAAGAGTACGCGTAGATTTAGCTTATGCGTAAATAGGGAAAAGACTCTAAAGTTATGCGTAGACACAAAGTTAGGCGTAGAAAGTTAGGCGTAGGATTACCTTATGCGTAAGACTAGGCTTAGGCGTAAGATGAATCTTATGCGTATGATTTCTACGCGTAAGCTTTTATGCTTATGCGTAAGTTTAGGGTTTATCCCTAGTGATCTTTTACACTATCACAGTGCAAAAGATATCCAAAGTCGACGTATTTTCAGGATTATCCAAGCAAGAAAACACGGAGTAAACCACGAAACAGAAGATCAAACCACGGATAATGTTACGCGTAAGATTAGGGTTTTGATACGCGTAATCTTACTCGTAAAAATGATTATGCCCAAAGATGTTTCTAAACCAGATTTTTGTGATGAGAAAGCTTCAATATCACCAAAATAACACAAAAGTGTGAAACTTGATGAACCAAAACTCCTAAAACAGTTATGCGTAGGACGAATTCGAACAAAAACTAGCTTAAAAACGTATATCCACGCATAAAGTTTGAAACTTTTTGCCAAAAACAAGTATTTTATCACCTTAAAACGTTGAAAGTACAAGAATCTTGGATTAAAAAGTGTAAAAAACGAGTTTTTAAGCGAACCAAAATATCACGTTATTCTACGCGTAGGACCAAAAACCCACTTCAAGAAATAACGATTCACCCAACTAGTTAGGCGATTGATACCACTGTCAGGTCACTAGTTTTACAACACAAGCTTAATAGAAAGAGATAGAGGCGGTTGAACACGTTAAACACACACACACACGAACATAATAATACGGTTTAGGCGTAGAGTGTAAAGAGAGTGAATAAAATGAACAACCAACCCTCAAGTGAGGGTTATTACAATGTATTTATAGGAGGGAAGCTAGGGCAACACTCCTAGTTCCCATCTACATAAGATTAAGGCTAATAACAAACATAAAGGCCATAATTAAGCTAACTATTACATGTGAAGTACTAACACTTGATTTAGGTTTAGGAGTGATTCCAACACGAATATTAATAGAGGCTTTGTCTTCATAAATGATCTATGATGTTAAGATGATTTCGTGTTTATTTGGCTCTTGAAAGTCTTGATGAATCTATTGAGAAACACGAAATCGAATACTGAGATCTTATCTAAATTCGTTTAGAGTCTTGATCCGTGATAGAAGTTAGTTGGGATAGTGATAGATATTGAAAATGATGGGTTAGGACTGATGAAGTTGATGCTAACTGAGGTCGATGTTGAGTCGTTGGTATTTGGTATTGAGGTCGAGTGAGTCATGGTCATTTCTTTCTTCATCTTATTTTTCTGATAAGTCGCTAGATGACCCAAGTCGCTACGACAAGAGACACAAGTTGCTACACTTTTTAAGCACAACTCGCGACTTGTTAAATAACAACTCGCTACCCAAAGTGAAAATCAAGTCACTAAGTCATTTTGGTCTCAAGTCGCTAGCACTTAAAAAAAACTCACAAGTCGCTACTTATAAATATAAGTCGCTAAATTTGTTCACTTAACAAGTCGCTAACATGTTAAAGAACATGTCGCCATATCCTTTTCTGTAAACAACTCGCTAGCACAACACGCTACCCATATACAATGAATATAGACAATTTTTAAAGACAAGTCGCCACCGGTACATGAAACAAGTCGCTAGGTAGATTTTTGAGTTTTTCCCGCGAGTTTTCCGACTATATTCTTAGCAGACCCAGAAGAGCAGTTTTGACCCAGAAAAAATGCATATAAGATTCATTGTATGACTGTTGTTGTAAAAGCAGTTTTCGGACAGATATGATTTTGACTAAATAGAGGATACCAAATGACATTGAAACCATATGTTTTCGGACTGACATTTCCGTTCAGCATCATACTTACCCAGAAAATACGACTAAAACATCTTCTTTTTAACTCATTATGACCAAAAACACAGCATACCAATGAACTAGTAACATATTTGACCACTGTTTTGACTATAAACCTCTGACCAAGTACTTTGTTTAAAGACTGATATTAAAGACCAAATCACTCAAACGGTTGATTAAAAAACTGATATTAAATAAAAGTGAGAAAACAAAGTTTTCGACACACAAAAATGATGCACAATCAGTTTTAAAAATGAGTATCAAAAATCAACAAACAAAGTAACCATGGAACAAAACCACACAAATCAACATAACACAAAAACCTTGGCTCTGGTACCAATTGAACGATCGTAATATTTATTGTGTTGATAATTCGGGTGGTCTTGGATGATTAAAATACATGTTTGCCATTAGAGAGAGAAGTAGAGAGTTGGGTGTTTTCTTGCTAGAGACTTGGTATACAAAAGTATGGAATGTTAGATTGAAAAGCACCACCCCTTCCATGGATGGAAGGGGTATTTATACTTACAGACTACACGACCTCCTATCGGCAATTGGATCAGGTATACAGTGGGTAAAGACCCGTCCTTCCTCCACGGTGTTGCTCTAAACTAAACTACGCTACAGACTAACTAATAAACTGCTAAATAACGTAACAGACGATATGTCTACGAGCTAACTTATGCTAGATAATATTTGGGGTGACCGACTCTTCACTATGGAATTTCTAATTCCTAACAAATCTATTTCCCGGTTTAATCATAGAGTTATAAAATCCCGTGTAATCTGTTAACATGTCTACCAACGTACCTACAATCATCTCCACTGTTGCTGAGGATGTTCAAGCAGCTGGCTCAGATACTCGTCCACCCATGCTTGACAGACCTGACTATGACTCTTGGGCACAACGAATCAGATTGTACTGTCTTGGAAAGGAAAAAGGAGTCAACATTCTCAAGTCTATTGATGAGGGACCTTATCAGATTGAGACTGCAAGAGACTTAATTGATACAGCTGCAGATGGAACAATGATCTATGGAATAGATAGACCAAAGACGTATGATGAGCTCAATGATAAGGAGAAAAAGAGATTCGATGCTGATATCAGGGCTTCTAACATTATACTTCAGGGTCTTCCAAAAGATATCTACAAGCTTATCAATCACTACACTGAAGAAAAGGCAGTATGGGATAATGTCAAGATGCTTCTCTCAGGTTCTGAATTAACCAAGGAAGACAGAGAATCACAACTGTGTGATGAGTTTGAGCACTTCAAGATGAAACCAGATGAGAGTGTCTATGAGTACTACGTGAGATTCCATAAGTTTGTGAACAACATGAATCCCGAATGGCACAAGTTTGTCACCTCTGTGAAGCTAACCAAAGGATTGAAGAATACAAACTATGAGCAACTGTATGCCTTCCTTCTTCAGAATGAGAGACATGCCATGTTTGAAAAAAGGATTCTTAATCAGTTCAAAACCAATCAGGGAGAAACAAGCTCATCAAATGACTCAACTGCTTTCTACACCAATGTTGGAATTACCACCAAAGCCTCTCAAGTCATACCCACAGGAGATGGTAATCACAAACTCATTCCTGATCCGAGGTTCAAGCAACCGGATGCTGATGCTGTCGTAGGACATTTCATCAATCAACTGGCTCTTATGGTTAAACAGAACTTGACCCTTACACCTCATACTAACAGTCTTCACACTAACAATGAAATCAGAACTGCATCCAATCTTCACAATCATGCTATGATCAGAGATGGGAGGGTTATGGTGCAACCAGTTCAACAAACGCAGTATGAACAAGGAAGAGGTGGAGCTGGTAGAGGATTTGTGGCTAATCAGAATCAAGGAAGAAATGTCAATCAAGGACATGCAAAGCCAATCAAATGCCACAACTGTGGTGGTGAGGGACACATTGCAAGGAACTGCACATCTCCAAAATGTCCACAGAATGCCGAATACTTCAGAGACAAGATGTTGCTTGTGCAAGCTCAGGATAGTGGTGCAGCTTTGGATGAAGAGGAATTGTTGTTTCTTGCTGAGGGAAATGCCCGAACCTATGATGCTGATGTTGATGAACAGCCAATTCAGGAGATAGGTCATAATCATCAAAATGCCTTTCAAGTAACTGACTGTGATGCATTTGACTCTGACGTCGATGATGAACCTACTGCTCAAACAATCTTCATGGCTAGCATCTCACCTATGGTCTCTCCAAAGATCTCTCCACCACAACAGGCTGATCCATCCAAAGACAAAATCATTTCAGAGGTATTAAAACTATATGATGATATTGATGAGCGAAAGATGCATAATGAAGTACAATCTCTTGAAACTTATGAATCAGATATTGATGATGAGGGTAATAGCAATATTGTCCCATATGATCAATATGTGAAGCAAAGTGAAAGTGAGGTTGTACCAAGTAATGCATCTTCCGCCGTCAATGATGACTATGTTTTTGATGAATACACTGCATGTGCCCCTGATGATTCTATTGTCACTGAACTGAATGCCTATAAAGAATGTGACAATCCGTACTTTCAGGTCATTTCTCGACACCGTTCATATCTCATTATTTCAACATTTTAGTAAACTTGGTTTACTTGTTTCAAATTCGCGTAACCTTGGAGGTTTAGCGGCGAATTCATGATCATGACATCACGTACATTTCATATGGACTACGATTAGTCTACATTTCATTGACATCATGTGCATCTCATTGATTCATTCACGACATTTCATTTCACCCTTCAACGCGTAATTTTTGTTTAATAATTTTTATCGCGTGAGTTTTTATTTTGTATATGTAACCCGTTACTTTCAAAAATGATCCCGAGGTATTTTTAAACTTACATTTAGCTCATAAAAACTATATTTTTAGTTTTCCTAGTGTTTCAAATTTATTTGGTATTTTAATCGTTAACGTTTAATTATTACGTCGTTTTTCTTAAAATCTTACGATAATTATTTTATCACCCGATTTTCACAAGGAAAGTATTTTTACAATTTTTATCACCTCAATACAATCTATTTTGATTTACTAAAAACTTACTTGTACCACAAATTACCATTTACCTTTACATTCATTTACTTACACATTTATTCAAAAGTCTTACAAATTATACAACAAATCATACAAGCTACATTTAAAAAAAAAAAAATATATAATGGGAGACAACCCTCCCCCAAAAACCGGCCAAGGGGGAGGGGAGTCTTAATTATGGAATGGTTCATGTTTTGCAATAATTCACAAATACTACTAAAGTCTTACTTGAGATATATTTCACATACTCAAAAGTGTTTTACAAAAATCTTCTCTCTTTTCTTTGGGACTCCATAACCGGCCAACATCAAGAACCAACAAGGGATCAAAATTTTCTTCAAGATCAAGTGTATTTTCAACCTAGAACATATCCTTTTCATGGTTTTGAAATAAAAACCAAGGATATCTAAGTAAAACCTTTGTTACCTACACCTCTTCACTTGCACTAGTAAGCATATTCTCATCATTTTTATGTTTCCTTATCATTTTCATATGCTTCTTATCATCTTTGGAGCTTATATGCATGCTATGTAGTTTATACCATTTATTTCTTGATTTTTGAGGTTTTATATACTTATTAGTCATCCTATAATTATTCCCAAGTTATTCTTTGGTCTTGATGGTGATTAGGAACCCATGACACCCTAAGAAGGTGTATGGTAGGATTAGATTAGCTTTGGAGTTGATTTGAAGGGATTAGAATAGGTTTTGTCCGAGAAAAACTATTTTCGTAAACTATATATTACGTTCTGTCCTTAAAATGAAATTCTGGAAAAACCCACTGATACCACGTTCTTGTACACACGAATTAACCAACGAATCAAGCGATTGCTAGATCTTAACACAAGCCCTCGTATAAGCAAAACAAAACCGAACTCCCTAACAAATGGGGTGTTCGGCCAAGCTATGCAAAAGAAAGAGAAGAGAGGAGATCTAGGGTTAATTCAATGCACAAGGTGTGTATGAAACCCTAGACCCTACCCCTCCTTTTATACTAGAAGTAAAACTTAGAGGACAAGTTAGGGGAATATGAGGCCTTGGAGAAGCCTATGGCCGGCCATGAGGAAGCCCAAAGCCCAATCCTCAACTTTTCCAAGTTTCCAATTCTAGTCCTTCTCTTTTCCATTTTAACGGTCGTTAGTCATTTTTCCGTTAAATACATAACGATCGTTAACCGGACTTAATGTGTAATAATTAATCGTAAACATAAACATTAATTATTAACTTTAATTCTCATTCGCTAATGTGTGCAATCCCGTGGTCACAAGTTCGAATCCGGACATTCACATCTTTGTAAATATATACATTTCCAACAGGTACGACCCTTTGGCCTTGATTTTTAGAAAATATACTTTAAAACGAATCCGTGGCCGCTTGAACGGATAAAAACGGAGTTATAACGAAGCCGTGGTGAATTTTTAAAGTTTTACGACGAAAAGTATTATTTTCTGAAAATGACAGCATGCAGTTTTTGTATATTTTGGGTCAAAAACGAGCCTTAAGCTTCACAAATTATTTCGACTAGTCAAAAATATATTAGTTTACTTCGATACGAAGCTAAGGACATATTTTACGTAGAAAACGGATTTAAAACGACAAATATATGGCCGTTTTCATAAAGTTGCCGTAAGTATTAATTTCTGAAAATTTTATTATTTTGACGTAACAAGTATTTCATTAGCTCTATCGTCCATGTTTGCGGCAGTTTTTAACCATGATGCAAAACTTTTTATACCAAAGTGTCTTCTAGTAAAATCAAGTTCATCGGCTATATTTTTTCAAAACAAAAAGCCGTTTGTCAAGCGGAGTTATGGTTATTTATTTACGAATGTTCAAACATTGGCCGAAACTCATTTTCTGCACAACATTAGCAAAAACCACCAACTTTAGCCCTTGATATCTTTATGATCGAGACCTTTTGGACGAAAACTCCTGAACTGAAACTTTTAGATATCGATACAAACTTTCCAAAACAGTCGAGTTCGTTCTCTAACGATCGATGTACACCGTTTTACGGCTAGTTTTCCAAAGCCATTTTTGTTAATTTCATGAAAATTCCGACGACATTGTTTTGCGATGAAAAGTGGTAATTTCACCAAAAATCATTATAAAACCATTGTAGGATGACATTTTGACGTAAAAACATGTAAAGTGATTTTTGATTGGTCAAGACGTCAAAAGAGTATTTTTCGACGACGAGTAATATTTTCAAAACCCGTAAATGGTATAAATAACATACGAAGTGCATGCATAGCATTACATTGCCACTCATGACATATCATATCATTGATAATAGGTCACGGTTGACGCATTACATTATAAACCTCAGTGTACTCACTTTTGCCGTTATTCCAGTTTATCCAAGTGAGTTTCGTAGCCCCTGCTTTTACTTGTTTTTATAACTGTTTTGGGGGAGATACATGCTCAATAATGTTTATTACATTCACGACTATTTGCAAATTACATGTTTAGCCGAACTGAATGCTTAGTCATGCGTAGTAACAGTTTTGCCATACTTAGAACTTTCATAGTACATTCATTGGACTGATGGTCATGGTATATTCATTGGACTGATGGTCATGGTACATTCATTAGACTGATGGTCTTGGTATATTCATTGGACTGATGGTCTTGGTACATTCATTGGACTGATGGTCTTGGTATAATTAGGTCAAGTAAACATCGATACATTAAGTCATGCACTATTATGTGAATTCATTTGACTTCATATGTTTGGAACATAAACTTTACACACTTTGGCAGTGGGTTGTGAACACACAGGTTGCAAGTTTTGTATGGGCGGGACTTGGAACTGAGTGGATTTACAATGCCTTTGCTACATAAACGATTTTGAAAGACTTTACATTTCAACGATTTACAATGCCTTTGCGGCATAAACGATTTTTGAAAGGCTTTACATTTCAAAACAAACTCTATGAACTCACTCAACCTTTGTGTTGACACTTTTAGCATGTTTTATCTCAGGTATCTAAGGCATTCACTTCATGGCATGCATTTGGACACATCATGGAGTCGTGGTGACGACGCGTCTCACTTGGGTTTTACATACTTTAAAACATCGTTTGAATTGTAACAAACTTGTTTCCGCACGAGATGATTTTCATTTGGGACCTACTTTGTAAACTCTGATTATTTTAATAAATCAAACGATGTATTTTCCAAACGACACTTTAGGTCGTTCAATATAACTGTGATTGTGATGCTATGACAGTCAATCCCCAGGAATTCCATTCCGCTGCAAAAACAGGTAATTTGGGGGTGTGACAGATTGGTATCAGAGCTTCAGTTATAGAGAACTAGGTTGCATCATTGACCCTAGACTATAACTACATTATCATAGCATCTCATCATTTCATCATAAGTGAATGTTCACTTTACATGCGGTTTTTACGTACATTTTCGAGTTATTTACTTTCATTTCATAACGACTGTCACATGGATGCCCTTAAATGCCCATCCCATTATCTTTTCCCCATACTCTAACGTGGAGAATTCCTTGTCATTCCCTATCACAGTTTTTATATCAGCTGATTCATCATCGATAACGTCGAATGCCGGGATAAACTTTTATATAGGGCGAAGTCACTCTCACTCCTTTGTTTCACCACTAACATGTCGAGTTACACTTTATTCACACATTAAGTCTCTAAACCATCATTCATTGAAGTGCTTACAACACCTCATAACCCATCTTTTCGGAAACCGACGATCATTTTTGAAACATAACCTCAAACTTATCATTTCTTATCACATCTCTTTAGAGCGCTTATTATTAACATCGGATTTTGCTACGTCTCACATTTTCTCTTGTTTTGAAGAAGATATGGCACCGAAGAAAGCTACAGTTGAAATGACCCAAGCGGCTATTCAGAAGTTAGTGAATGATAGCATTGCAAATGCTCTAAGAGTTGAAAGGGAAACGGTGGTTGCTGCTGTTGCTGAGGCCACGGCTGCTGCTGAAGCCGCTAGACTAGCTGCTGCTACTGGTAATGCCGGAGGATCTGGGG
>BPTQ01000005.1:175672024-175817052 GCA_019973895.1 Chrysanthemum seticuspe | reverse complement strand
AAAATTACTGGAGACCTAAACCAAGGAGTTGTTACCCTTACGATACGAATAGTTAATTCTGAGATACAAATCACTAGTTCACTCGTCAGACTTATCATAAGGGAACACATGTTTTCAAAAATCTCAAAAATTTCAAAAATCTAACCTTTTTAGTAAGTTTTCAAAACTAAGGAATCGTAACTTAAGAACGAATTCGTAAAATTGTAAAAGAACTTCAAGCACAAAAACGAATCGTCAAAACCTTTCGAAAAGAACATTCCTCAAATTGAGAACAAAATTATGAAGAAGAGATTTTAATGAAAAAGATTATTAACATGCGTAAACCAGTAGGTAAAGGACGAGTGCCCACCAGTTGAGTTTGAATCGTGCAACAAGTATTTATCGTTGAACAATTGAATTGTAACAAACTTGTTTCCGCACGAGATGATTTTCATTTGGGACCTACTTTGTAAACTCTGATTATTTTAATAAATCAAACGATGTATTTTCCAAACGACACTTTAGGTCGTTCAATATAACTGTGATTGTGATGCTATGACAGTCAATCCCCAGGAATTCCATTCCGCTGCAAAAACAGGTAATTTGGGGGTGTGACAAAGAACAAGTTGCTATTTATGAACAACGTGCTAAGTTTGAGTTGACCACCCGTGAGCAGGAAATGGATGACCAAATGCGTACAATTATTAGAAAAAGTAATTTTAGAGAAGAAGTATTAAAACAAGAGTTAAACTCCTTACAAGAAAAGCTTTCCAAAACTGCTAAGCAAAAACACGAACTTCAAGAAAATGTTAAAATGCTTAAGCAAGAATTCAATGCTAAGGAATCAAAACTTTTGAATGATTTTTCCAATCTAAAAACTTTAAAAACTCTAAAAACTTTTGTACACAAGGGAATACTATTCAGACTGCTCACTTGATCACTAAACATAGAGTCTTAATTGATAAGCATAGCATTCCCATTGTTGAGGAACCAAATCCAGAGGTCATTAAAAAGGCTAGAGCTGCTAATAAGGTACTTTATGATGGTAATGAAATCCTTAAGCCTAGGCAGAAACCTAGTTGCGCTGAGTGCACTGAGGAAGATAAGAAATCAGATGAAGTTACTAGGGAGAAAATGAATAAGAAGCTAGAAGATCCTGAGTGTAAAATGAGTAGAATAACGATTAAACCCCATGATTACACTAAGGAAAATTGGATATCCATAAACATGTTTAAACCTCAGATTCAATTAACCCCTGAACAAGTGTTATGGAAAAAGGATATGGATATGCAAAAAGCTGAAAATCTTGTTGAAAAAAATCCCCCGTGTAGGAATTTGCCTAAAGCAACTGTGTATCCTCCTAATACACCAATGCATTTAGTTCCTAGATCTATTGCCACTAATAGCAAGACCTTAATCAGCCTATATGTTGTTTATCAGCTGTTTGTTGATTTTGAGAAAACGTGTAAAAAGAGAATCACACCTACAGGGATAACTGAGGGGGGAAGGGGTTTTGAGCAAACTAAAGAATGTTATTTAACTGAGGTCATGCCTTTCTTTAAACAATTAAAAGGTCAATTTGAGAGTCTTCAAAAGGGGATAAATTCTGACATTAAAGAAATGGAAAAGGAATTTGATGCAATGATTGTTGAGGTCAATGATTATGAACAGGAACTCAAATATAATGAAGTTGAAAAGAAGAACTTGCATATCTTAAATGAGAATTTGATTTCGAGTTGTGTTGCTCAAGATATGTTTTATACTGTTACTAAGCACTCCATTACTGCTTCTCGATTTCATGAATTGTCTATTGCATTAAAAGTTTCCCATTATCGTGTCATTGAGCTTGAAAACAAAAACTCATAACTAAATGAGAAAATTGATCATGATGATCACGATAATTTGGTAAAACATCTTTCTAAATTAGAAATTGAACATTTTGATCTACAACTAAAATATCAACATTTTAAAGAAAATGTCAAAACCTCAAATATCAAGACATCCTCAGATGTTCCAGAGTTTGATGCAGTTTTTCAGATAAACAAACGTGACGAACAGATTCAAGCTCATTGTAACACGATCAGAAAGTTGAAAGCCCAAATCTCTTAATTAAAGGGTGAAAAGAACAATGTGACTAGCTCCCAAATGCCTCCTCCTTTAGATTCTCAGTACTCTTAAACTTTTCATCTTCAAAACTTGGTTAATGTTTTGCAAAAAGAAAACGAGAGTTTTCTAGAAGAAAATGAAAAAGTTAAACGACACTTTAAAGAGTTATATGATTCAATGAAAGTCACTCGTGACAAAAACAACAAAAAAATAACTTCTTTACAAAAAGAAATTGAGAATCTGAGGAGTCAGGAAACAGGGAAACTGTCACTTGTCTTTAATGAGAATGTTGCATCAAAGTCATCCTCAGACTGCAAATATATTGTGACTGTTAAGGATAGTCTAGAATGTCTCTGTGAGATTGTGGAAAAGGATTTCATAAATAAGCCTCTTGATAGAGAAATTAGGTTTGCTTGCATCCAGGCCAAACGATCTTAGGAGCTGCTAGAATGTTTAATTGCAACATGTCCTAAATCCTTAGGTGGGAAAGGTAAAGCTGTGATGCCTTGTTCTATGCCTAGTGCCAAGCATACAAACCATTTTATGCCCAGTTTTAAGAAAGTGAACACTAATGTGCCTTCAAGTAGTTCAGATCCCTGCACGTCTAGTTCAGGAATGCAAAAAGTAGATCAACCAACTAATGCTCCCATAATTCCCTCTACAGGAGTAATCAGTGACATTAAAGCAAGCGGGTCAAAGCCTCCAGGCAATACCAAGCAAGATAGGACCTCGCAAGCTAAGAATGTGCATTGGAAGAGAGTAGAAGACCAACCTAGGAACTTTAAGTTTGAGTTGAATAAAAAGAATCGTGTTGATACTAGTATTAGCCATAGGCGTACTGTAATTAATTCAAATTCTGATACTATCTAAAAACCATGTAATGATGACTGCTTGAATTCTGTTACTAATCATGAGTGTGGTGTGAATGTTTTGTCTAATGCTGTCAAATGCCCAGTTAAAATTGTTAATGTTAAAAATCATGCTAAGAAGGCTAAAAGGCAAAGACGAAAGAAAGTTAGAAAACAGTAGAAACCCACAGGAAGAATATTCAGTAAAATAGGTTATCAATGGATACCTTCTGTCCGTAAGGTTAATGAATTATGCCCTCAATTTGCTAAGACAATGCCCACTAGAAAATGGATGCCTACTGGTAGAACTATTTCCTTAAGAAATGAACATACTTTGAATAGGTCGAATACGGATATTAGCACTGCATCTATTTCTGATGATTCCACTGTTTCTACTTCTGATGTGGGTGTTCCAATCACTGTTACTAACCAAGTGGAACCCATTATTGTATGGGGTTCCCAATTATCCAGTTATCCATTCTTGTCTGTGTTCAACTGCAGATCGTTCAAATCGTTCTGTGGTACCTGGACTCAGGCTGTTCCAAGCATATAACTGGAGATCGCTCGCGGCTCATGAACTTCGTGAGTAAATTCATCAGGACTGTTAGATTCGGGAACGACCATTTTGGAGCAATTATGGGTTATGGAGATTATGTGGTTGGTAAAAGTGTAATTTCCAGGGTATATTATGTGGAAGGTCTTGGTCATAACTTGTTCTCTCTTGGTCAATTCTGTGATTCCGATCTAGAAGTGGCTTTTAGAAAACATACTTGTTTCGTTAGAGAACTTGATGGTGTGGAATTATTAAGAGGTACTCGTGGTTCTAACCTATACACCATCTCTATCAAAGACATGATGAAGTCTTCTCCAATCTGCTTGCTGTCAAAGGCTTCTAAAACAAAGTCTTGGTTATGGCATCGTCGTCTTAATCACTTGAACTTCGGCACCATTAACAACCTTTCCAGTAAAGATCTTGTCAGAGGCTTACCCAGATTAAAATATGAAAAAGATCATCTTTGTTCAGCTTGCCAATTGGGAAAAAGCACGAAATATGCCCACAAACCAAAACCCACAAACTCAGTAATGGAAGTTCTTCATACCCTTCATATGGATCTGTGCGGCCCAATGAGAGTGCAAACGATAAATGGGAAGAAATACATTCTAGTAGTTGTTGATGACTACTCTCGATTTACTTGGGTAAAGTTTTTAAGGACAAAGGATGAAACTCCTGATGTCATCATCAAGCTAATAAAACAGCTTCAGGTTCGACTCAACAATACAGTCAGAATTGTTCGAACTGAAAATGGCACAGAGTTCGTTAACAAAGACTTAATTCAGTTTTATGAAAGTGTTGGAATCAGTCATCAAAGAAGTGTTCCACGAACTCCTCAACAGAACGGTGTAGTTGAAAGACGAAATCGAACTCTTGTGGAAGCCGCAAGAACAATGCTAATTTATTCAAAGGTTCCAATGTTTCTATGGGCTGAAGCCATTGCCACTGCTTGTTACACCCAAAATCGTTCCCTTATACACACCTCTCATGGAAAATCTCCATATGAACTTGTCCATAAACGAAAACCTGATTTATCCTATCTTCGTGTGTTTGGTGCTTTGTGCTATCCAACAAATGATGGTCAAGATTTAGGTAAATTAAGAGCTAAGGCGGATATTGGAGTTTTTGTAGGCTATGCATCAAACAAGAAGGGTTACCGAATCTACAACAAAAGAACTCGAGATATCATGGAAACTATTCACGTCACGTTCGATGAGTTGTCCGGGCAAATGGCTCCAGGACAATCCAGTTCTGGACCCGCATCTCAACCTTCATCAAGTAGTCCTATCAGTTCTACTCTTGTTTCTAATCCCTCTCCAGCAACTCCTTATGTACCTCCATCAGAAGATGATTTAAAGAAATTGTTTGATCCAATGTTTTATGAACACTATGAACCAAATGCTGATGAAATGTCAATTCCATCAACAGAGGCTGCTCCTATCTCTGTGAATGAAGTCAATCCTTCAGTTTCGATATCATTAAGTCAAGAAGCGCCTACTACTGATCACTCTGTCTCATCAACAAATCATCAATCATCGAATGTACATCATGGAATTGTTTCTGGCATCAATGATGAAGTTAATCCTTTTGCTACTCCTGAAGATGCTCCATTTGAAAACATATTTGCTACTGAATCATCATCATAACCATCTTCATCAGGAGACATAGACTCTGCTACTTCAGTTCCTCAACAACAACCTCATGAACACCTCAGAAAATGGACACATGATCATCCATTGGACAACATCATTGGAAACCCCTCTCGTCCAGTATCCACACGGAAACAACTTGCAACCGATGCCTTATGGTGCTTCTTCAATTCCGTACTCTCTAAGATCGAACCAAAAGATGTTAAAACCGCCATGAATGAAGACAGCTGGTTCAACGCCATGCAAGAAGAAATTCATGAGTTTGATCGACTTGATGTATGGGAATTAGTACCTGCTCCAGATTATGCTATGATCATTGCTCTAAAATGGATCTTCAAAGTGAAACTTGATGAGCATGGTGATGTTTTAAAGAACAAGGCTCGATTGGTTGCAAAAGGATACCGTCAAGAGGAAGGTATTGACTTTGAAGAATCATTTTCTCCTGTTGCTCGTATTGAGGCAATCAGAATCTTCTTGGCTAATGCTGCAAGTAAGAACATGGTAGTCTATCAGATGGATGTAAAGACGGCGTTTCTTAACGGAGATCTTAAAGAAGTCGTCTACGTCAGCCAACCTGAAGGCTTTGTGAATCCTGAGTATCCTACTCACGTTTATCGTTTGAAGAAGGCTCTTTACGGTTTAAAGCAAGCTCCAAGGGCATGGTATGATACGCTATCAAAGTTTCTTCTATCTACTGGATTCAGCAAAGGAGCAGTTGATCCGACATTGTTCACCAGGAAGTCAGGCAAACATTTAATTCACGTTCAAATATATGTTGATGATATCATCTTTGCCTCGACTGACCCCAATGAGTGTGACCGTTTTTCAAATGAAATGGGTTCTAAATTTCAAATGTCAATGATGGGACAAATGTCATTTTTCTTGGGATTACAAATATCACAAAGTCCCGGAGGCATTTTTATAAATCAATCTAAATATGCAAATGAGATTTTAAAGAAATTTGGATTTGATTCTAGTGACCCTGTTGACACTCCCATGATAGAGTGTACTAAACTAGATGAGGACCACTCAGGGATCATGGTAGACCAAACGAAATATCGTAGTATGATTGGATCCCTGATGTACCTCACAGCTAGTAGACCAAACATTTTGTTCGCTGTTTTCATGTGTGCTAGATATCAGGCTAAGCCTACCAAAAAGCACCTTGAAGCGGTTAAACGGACCTTTCGGTATCTCCAAGGAACCATCAATATGGGTCTTTGGTACCCGAAGGACACCGGTATGTCCCTAACAGCCTATGCAGATGCTGATCATGCAGGTTGTCAAGATACTCGTCGAAGTACGTCTGGAGGTGCTCAGTTTTTGGGTGATAAGCTAGTGAGCTGGTCTTCAAAGAAGCAAATGAGTACTTCTATTTCCTCTACAGAGGCTGAATACATAGCCATGTCATCTTGTTGTGCTCAAATCCTTTGGATGAGATCCTAATTATCTGACTATGGCTTTGAATTCAACAAAATCCCTCTGTACTATGATAATAAAAGTGTTATTGCTCTCTCATGCAACAACGTACAACACTCAAGAGCAAAGCACATCGACATTCGACATCATTTCATCAGGGAGCAAGTTCAAAATGGTGTGGTGGAACTATACTTTGTGAGGACTGAATACCAGTTAGCAGACATCTTCACCAAAGCTCTTCCTAGAGAACGTTTTGAGTTTATCCTTCCACGACTTGGTCTTAAGAGCCTACAACTGGAAACACTCAAACGTCTTCAAGAGGAAGAAGAGGAGTAAAAGGTTTTCCTTCATCTATCTCTTATAAATATCTATTCGAAAAGCAAAATACAAAATTACAAAACCTTCAAAAAGCAAATAGAAAAATATAAAACTTTCAAATATCCATAAAAATTTGAAAAATTCCAAAAATATTGTCTTTTTGTCATGTTTTCCTCGATTCGATAATATCTACGGTCTTTGTGCTGTCATTCAAAGAATGACACGGGACTTTAGATGTTGTTCGAATGTTTAAAAAAATAATAATAATAATAATAATAATAATAATAATAATAATAATAATAATAATAATAATAATAATAATAATAATAATAATAATAATAATAATAATAATTTTGGGAGAAAGTGAAAAAAATGGTTTATTGTCATTTCAGGAAGTAACCCGTTTTTCAAAGAAAGAACAGAGCCATGCTTTATCTTGTTTTTCAAATTTCATGCTCTGATTCTATAAACAATTACTTACTATCTAATGAAAACTAATTGCTTTGAAAAATAACTCGAACTCTATTTTTGAAAATCATCTGGACTTAACATTTGTCAAAAACATCTATCTCTCAATCAACAACTTATGTCATTGATTGAGGGGAAGAATGATTTCAATTAAATCAAAAGGTTATTTGTCATACAATTGTTTTCAAAAGATAATCATGCATGTTTAATCAATGGAGTTTAAAGTCTAAAAATCCGATCCTTATCAGTTAAAACGTTTTCATAATCAAGTCACAATTCTCCTTAAAAGCTTTTAAAATCAATTTAAATCTACAGAGATCACAAATCTCAAATGATTTGATAATTGTGATCGGGGGAGAATTTGTGATTTAAATTGGATTTAATCTGATAATTCGGTAAATGGTTTTATAAGGATGTACAAGCTCTCCTTCCCACATGTGCCTAACGATTTCAAATTTTCCATGCACATGTTGAGGGGGAGCATCTATCTTAAACCACAAAGATTTGAAACGTGATCAATTTATTTCAATGTGCAGTCTTTTCCTAATATGTGCAAAACATTTTCAAATATCTATGCACATATTGAGGGGGAGCAACTATTTTGAAAACCATATTCTTTATAGAACTACTCTTAGATGCAAGCCAACCCCTCAAAGATGAAAATTATTTCCATTACAAAATGATGCTTGATGCAAATGTTGAGGGGGAGCTCTTTTTCTAAAAATATCAAAAACAATTCCGGTACAAAATGGTTTTCAATTGGTTCCAATGGCAGATGAACAATACCAAATAGACCGACCAAATTTACTTTATGTATGGTGGTATAAGGATGATAAGGTTAGGTATTTTTTCCCATGATCCGCCAGAACCGGAGGGATCTACCCAGGGACAATCCACTAGATGGTGTAGAAGTCTTTAGGTATGATGAAAAAAAGGAGAAAAGTGAGATATGGGAAGAGTGCGGACTGAGACTGAGCTAGTACTGGAATAAACCCAACAAGGTTCTAGTTATGAAGTCTCGGTAAGCACTGAAGGGGTTGAAGAATGAAAAAGAATTGAATGTGAAAAAGGGTGAAAACAAATAGCCCTCCATTTATTCAACCTTAGGGCAGAAACCGGGTTCACTTCATATGCTACTGGTGGTTACCAAGGTAACATCGGTATTGAAGACAAGACGTCATGGACCCAGTGACGCACTACACTTCAACTTCCCAAACCACTCAAGTTCCTCTTAAAAGGACTTGTTTCATTCTCACGGGGAACCGACATAATCTATCGACTTTCTCTTAGATATTGTTGATATTGAAGAAGGAGACCCTATCCCTAGTCTCCAAAATAGGATCCAAATATGCACAATTGAGTCTAGAGCCACGAGATCATCTATAAATCTTATTAGGACACTTTCAATGAAGACTCTCTGTTTCACACAATGTGGAAAGAGAGATTATATTTTATGAGTCCTACGCATTATCCTTGTGGTATTGCCAGAACATCTGAGTGATATGCTAACATATTCACAATGAAGATGGAAAGCCTTCTGGAGCCAACATCAAACAAGCTCCTGGTGGGTGGCATGTGAGATCTATTCAATAGATCAACCATGTGACAACTGAACAGAAACAATCGGGCGATTCAATCTTTTGAATCAATCCTGGTTCAGGTTATGGATTGATGGATACCTTTGTAAAACCGGTCGTTGTGCTTAAAAACTCTTTACTTTAGCACATCGATTGTGTACTAATATTTCAAAATAAAAGGTGTTTATGATTGATAATTGATTTTCATTAAAACCTTTGTTGTATTGCAAAAACAATTTCTATTGAGCGATACACGATTGTTTTTCAAATCTCTTTTTATCAATCAGTGAATCTCAATTCCCTGGTTCACTCACTCCGTGTTGTCTTCTTTGAGACGTTTCGGTTTGAGAACAGCTAGAGCAGCTGCGAAACCCTGTCAAGGAAATTCTTCGGAATTATACCTGATCACAGGCAGTACTTGTACTGATCAACGGGGAACCGTGGGCCGTGTACCTCAATTCAATGAAAGTGATCAAAGACACTTTAGTGCGCTTTATTGCTAACTGTCGTATGCAGGTACGCCCGACGTTTGCAGCTGATCAGAATGAAGCAGTCAATCCATAGCCGCATGTGCACACAAAACATTCATTTCTAAAGAAATCATGATAAGTGCATCAATGACTCTGATATTTTCACTCCATGCTTCTGCTACGCTGCTGCCAATATCATGAATCAACAAAAGCTTCCGCTACTCTGATGAGAATATATCATGATCCAGAATGTGAGCATGTCGGTCCAAATGTCACAACATCACATAATACCAACACCACAATGGAAGAGTCAGAGATGTATTATAGCTGATGATCTCAAAGCTGGCTCAAAACTCATTATCACGTGGATCAGTAAAAGACCTCCACTTGGATTAACCAAACATGCAACTATGATGAATCAATGATTACGAGCTTCAGAGCAAAGTACTACATCAAGAATGCAAGAACAATTTAAAATATAATATCTGTTTGTATTCAATGTAATTTTTAATGTGTGTTTGAGGTGACCTCCCTTAGGGGGAGATTGTTAGGATTTAGTAAATCCAGTTATTAAAGAGTCGGTCACCTCAAGTATATGTAATCATTAGAAAGCTCGTAGTCGTAGATTATTATAAGTTAAGTAGTATTTAGTTTGTAACACCGTGGAGGACGGACGGGTCTTTACCCACTGTATGCCTGATCCACAGCCCGTAGGTGGCGATTTATGTAAGAACTATAAATACTCTCTACCTCCTAAGGTAGAGAGTTGGAGCTCATAATAATACTTTCATTTTCTCTCACTAAGTTCCCAAACCTCTAACTCTTTCTCCCTCTAAAACCTCATCTTATACGCCTCTTGTGTTTATGATATGATGTGTTTGTGAAATCCAATATGTTACATTTATAGAGTGTGATAAAGACTTGGCTATTTAGTTACGGTTGTGATTCTTTCTCACTTAACCCACAACGTAACTATCACTTCGGTGTCTCACGCAGTTGAGGATACGTCAAGAGGTTTTGTACATTGGGAACACCGTTTCTTCTTCACAAGGATTAGTACAACTTTAAGTGACAAATCTGGGGAATTTCACTTCATGATCAAGTTTGGCATATCGAGTTTACTTCACCTTGTTGTCAATGCAATAGCCGACAGAATGCGTGAATGATGTGTTTACCCCGAACGAAGAAATCTGGGGAATTTCACTTTATGAGTGGGATGATACGTTGTTGTTCTTATTGATGATATAACCCCGAACGAAGAATCTCGACTATCGTTCTTAAAAGGAGCAGCGGGATTTATGATAATGGTGTGCTTCTCTGTGCACCTGGCTAAGGCAAGCTTGAAAGAAAGCTTAGAATCTGCTCAGCTAAAGGATTTTCAGTTTGGGGGGAAGCTGCCAAAGTCTCACATTCTTAAAGGCTCTATTTCTTCTTTTCAAGAGCCTCGGAAGCTTTGGTGGTGGATGTTGGATCGATGTACTCTAACCAAACTAACTTAAATAGCTTGTTAAGGGTTTAATAACCTTGGATAAATCCTAAGTTACTAACAAAGAAACACTGAACTATCTCTATTAAGTATGCGGAATTTACTTAACAAAGCTAAGAAGAATTAACTTTTAACTTCAACGATTTTATTAATACTTAGAACCTGCTTGTTATACAGATTCTCTAAAACTCTAATATCGTACTCTCTAAAACTCTAAAAACACATATCTCTAATGCCAACCTAGGGGTCCTTTTATAGGCTTAAGTATAACCCTAGTCGGTTTACAATTACAAACCTTGTACGACAAGGAACACTAAACTAATCTAAGAACATTCTAGAATTACAAAATAATCCTTAACAATATTGCATATCAGTCCTTTAAGCATGCAGTACTTTGATGAATTGAGCAGTACTTTGACTTTAATCTTTAGCAGTACTTTGACTCTTCAGTACTTTAATTCTTCAGCACTTTGACTTTCTATATCCCAACAATCCTCCCCTAACTTGAATTCTACTTGCTTGATTTCAAGTTCCTTTGTATATTAAACTTTAACATCTTTGTCTTCAAAGAGAGATTGTGGCTTTATCTTCAAATTTTGTCTTTGTAAATTCTGTGCTTATATCATCATCATCAAAGTAGTCTTTATCAGTAATTCTTTTCATCAACAATCAGCAAGCTCCATCTTTTCAGCAACTCAGCAACATATGGCAAATTGTACATCAGTTCAATTTAAGTTTCAGTCTATTCTCATCACTTCCAGGTGTGTAACCTCCTGTGAGAGGTGAATCATTTAAATTTAATGGATTTTGATGTCTCTTTACCAAAGCCATTAACTCTGGAGTAGCCAAATGTTTAGGTGTGTAAGACCATGGTACATTAATAACCATATGATTTTTAGCAAATCATCAGCTATCAACAAATTTGATTTGTCTTTACCAAAAGCTGTACCCTTTTGGACTAGTTAGTTCTTGCAACCATGGTGAACTAATTACCATATAAATGGTTTTTCCACAGCCTTTACCACAAGCCATTTTTCTTGTAGGTTAGCCAACTCTTTACATTGCTGATATGGTGAGTTGATTACCATACAACTTATTAGCAAGTTGTCAACTATATAACGGATTTGAGATATCTTTACCAGAGCCGTTTGCTCATGGATTAGCCAATCCTTTTGTTTACCATGGTGGACTGATAACCTATTGTTATAACCATCTCAAAAACCATTGTTGCTTTTAACTTTTGTTTCAAAATATTCTTTACTTAACAAAAGTTTTTCTTTCAAAAACATTTACTGGTTTATGCTGCAAGCAGTACTTTGGTTAAAGTACTGTTTGTCCAGCAGTACTTTGAATAAAGTACTTACTTTTCAAAAATTTATACAATTAAACATCATACCAGTATTTATGCTTCATCCTCAGCCTTTGTCCATTTGATATACATTTCAATAACCATTAAGGCTGTGTCATTCTCTTCCTCGACTTCCATTCCATGATCCAGAATCCTTCTCATAAGATCTCTTGTCAAAGGATATCTTCTTTCAGCTAACATATGGATCATAGTTCCATCTTCTAATTCCAAAGCATGAACTCCTGATTCTTCAAAGAATCTCCAGCTTGTAATCTCCCAGTTTTCTTGATTTTTCCAGAGTTCATCATTGCTTGTTTCCTCAGTTTCGAAGATAGTTGTCATATCTCCTAGTAATACTAACCCAACTTCACTTGATGGAATATGTTCAAAGTATTCTTGGACTAGTTGATATAGTTGAAACATATCTGCTCTATCAATAATATGCAGTATATCCTATAGTAAATTGAATATTCTAAAACTTTCATCCTCTCTATGGAACATCAAATAGTTTCCATCCTCCTTTGATTCTACTACTTCAAAAGTAGTTATCTTTGTCTTCTTTACTGCAGCATCTTTGGATTTAGGATTCTCAAAGTCAACAACTCTAATGTAATTCCTCAGTTCATCAACTGTATCGGATCTTAGCTCAATCTTCTCTGATTTATGTTCAGCTTCAGTTGTCCTTTTTCTTTTTAAGCTTCTTTTACTAAAATCCTCCGTGTGCTTATCATCCTTGAAAGAAATAATACTCTCAACTTGCTTCTGATAAGCTTCTTTGACAGCTTTATACAAGTCTTTCATCTCCAAGTAATTTAACTTCTGTAATCCAGTGTATCCTTGACCTTTCAAGTAAGCCATCATAGTATTTCTTTCTTTAGCTTTAATCATTGGTCCTCTAGATATAACAGCTTTAGACTCCTTTACTGGTACAACAACTTCCGCATCAAACTTAGTTTGTAATTCTCTAGCAGCTTCTTCATTCTTGGCTACCTGAATTGCTCTTATTTCTGCTAAAGTAAGCTTCTTTTTCTTCTATGTTTCCACCAGTTTACCTTTACCTTTATCTTTTGGATCTATAATTGGTTGAGAAGCTTGTGGTTGTTCTTCAGTGACTCTTGGAATGCTAACACCTCTTGGTCTTGATAAGTTGTGCAATATCTCAGCTACAGTTTCATCATCACTTGCAGTGTGCACTACTTTTGGTGTATCAACTTCCTCTTCTTGTATAATAGTGGAAGGACCAGCTTCTTCATCAAAATTCAAAGTTATTGGTGTAATCAGTTCTTGTCTATGAGTTTCTTGAAGACCAGTACTTTGATCAGCAGCACCTTGATCATCAGTACTTTGAACACCAGTTCTTTGAACTCCAGTTCTTTCAGGCTTAGTACTTAGAATATTAACTTGTGCTTCAGTACTTTGAGGTTCATCTTCTTTTTCTTCATAAAATTTAGCATCTTCTTTCAAATTCTCTTGCTCTATATTCCTCCCCAATTGGATAGAAGATTGCTGGTGAACCTTTTTGCCTGTAGAAGCCTTCTTAAAATGCTTTCGTCTCTTCTTTTCAGCCGTGACCCATAATCTGTGATGTTTTACTAAAGGCCAGACATACCTCTTAAGTCTTCTAAACTTGATCTTCAACTGTGCTATCTGTGCAGCTTGAGCCTCAGTTGTTTTCATCAATCTGACTAGCTCCCTTGTCAGAACATAATTATCCAGTACTAGTCCTTCAGGGGGTATATCAGCTGCATCTCCTTCAGAGGGAATAGGGATATCTGGTTCTGACTCAATAGGTGGAGTATCATGGTGAGATGAGGTAGGTGAAATTGCAATACCTTCATTTACATCAGTACCTTGAGAAGCAGTTCCTTGAGATGCAGTACCTTGAGAAGCAGTACCTTGTGTTGAAGCAGTACCTTCTCTTTCATCACTAGCTGCAGCCTCATCTCTAATTGATTGAACAATCTCCATCATTGAAGTAGTCAATGGAGTGTTCCTTCCAGTAAACAAATCACTCTTCCTAGCCATGAAAGTGAAGATCTTGGCCGGTTGTACCACAACAGGTAATAGACTCGAAGGCTTTGGTACATCATGAAGTTGCTTATTCAAGAAGACTTGAATAAATCTTGGATACATCAACCAGCATGATCCATGAGAGATGTGAGATAGCATACCATCTAAAATTAGCCTTGAAAAGTTGAAGATACGATTTGTAGCCAATCCCACCAGTGCAGATGCTATATTAGAACCAAACTGCTCCCATGAAGTACTCTTAGAACTGATACAATGAAGTAGGACATGAACCAACTACTTCCAATGCGGACTAAATACGGGCTTCTTGAATGTCGTTTCTGTTAAAGACCCTTCATATCCAATGTCACGCAACGTATCCCAAAGAAGTTGTTTATCAAATCGAATAGCTCCTTCTGCATCATCAAATAATAAGTCTTCACGAATTGATGCTTCACTAACCTTCACAATCCTTCCAACAACTTTAGCTTGTATATACGAATCATCATTCTCCATGTGAGTCCTAGCAGTCGCCCAAAACTGTTGAATCCAGGGCTCAATAATATCTGGTTCAACCAAAAGTGCATAACTAATTGGAGACCCCGTGAGAAAATCAATGATGTCATGGAATGCGACATTAGCTTCAGTTTTATCCAAATTTGCCACCATGTTGTATTTAGAAACGGTGTTTCGGTTCGCCATTGATGGTTGTAAAAGTGATTGATTCGATGAATAAGTAATTGTAAGAGAGAGAGAAATATGGAAAAGATTGATATGAATAAAGATGGGAGGGAAAATCGGAAAGTAGTTATTTATAGGTAGGATTTAAAAAATCACAGCCCATAATAACAAAGTTACCATTATTTGAATTTTACCCCTCTTTTTTACCGTTGGAACAGTACGTTGATAAGACAAGCAGTGCTTTCCACGTATGCAGTACTTTCCAGAGCAGTACTTTCAGTGCAGTACTTTCATATGACAAAACAGCAGTACTTTTCCATCCTCTTCTCTATAATGACAAAAACTCCAAATAGGCATTGTATTGCCTCCCCTTAAGCAAAGCATAGGACTGTCTAACTAACTAATCAGACCTCCCCTTAAATGTAGCTTAGTAATTAATCATTCCAATGCTCACCACCAAGTGATTAAATCGTGAAACATCAAATCCTTTGGTGAGTAAATCAGCTACATTATCATCTATGTGAACCTTGACAACATTAATGAGCCTATTCTCATAACAATATCTGATAAAGTGATGCCTAATCTGAATGTGCTTGGTCTTGGAGTGATAAACTGGATTCTTTACAATACAAATTGTACTCTCATTATCAATATTGATAGGAGTGTTCTTGAAGTTGAACCCATAATCCAAGAGTTGATTCTGCATCCACAAAACTTGTCCACAACAGCTTGCAGCAGCCACATATTCTACTTCAGTAGATGATGTTGCTGCAATAGTTTGCTTCTTACACTGCCATGAGACTAATCTTCTTCCAAGATATTGGCATCCTCCAGTGGTTGATCTTCTATCATAGTTGTCACCTGCATAATCACTATCTGAAAAAGCTTCCAAGTGAAAAGGTGAATCCTTTGGATACCACAAACCCAACTTAGGTTGTTGTTTCAAATAACTAAAAATTCTCTTTACTGCATTCATATGAGAGACCTTAGGTGAGACTTGATATCTTGCACATAAACAAACAGCAAACATGATATCAGGCCTAGATGCAGTTAAGTACATAAGACAGCCAATCTTAGATCTGTACAGCTTGACTTCAACAGGTTGACCATCTTCATCCTTGCCCAATGAGTTGATAGACTTGATAGGTGTAGTGATTGGCTTCATAGCATCAAATTTGAACTTTTTTAGAATGTCAGAGACATACTTATCTTGACTTATGAAAATTCCCTCCTTTGACTGTTTAACTTGAAGCCCCAAAAAGAATGTTAATTCACCCATAGAACTCATTTGAAATTCATGTTGCATCAGCTGCTCAAACTCCTTCACCATGGACTGTTTTGTAGCTCCAAAGAAGATATCATCTACATAAACTTGAACCAGCATGATATCCTTCTTATCTCTCTTGATAAACAAAGTCTTGTCTATAGCTCCCCTCCTGTAAGCATGTTGCAATAAGAAAGTAGAGAGCCTTTCATACCAAGCTCTAGGTGCTTGATGAAGTCCATAAAGAGCCTTAACAACTTTGTAAACTTTGTTTGGATGTGCATGATCTTCAAAACCAGGAGGCTGTTTGACATAAACCTACTCTGTAATAGTGCCATAAAGAAAGGCACTCTTGACATCCATTTGATAAACCTGAAATCCCATATATGATGCAAAAGCAAGGAATATTCGAATGGCTTCAATCCTTGCTACATGAGCAAACACTTCATCATAATCTACTCCTTCTTCTTGTCTATAACCTTGTGCAACTAACCTTGCCTTGTTCTTGATGACATTTCCTCTTTCATCTCTCTTGACTCAAAACACCCATCTTGTACCAATGACTTTCTTTCCATCTGGTAGATCACATAATACCCAAACTTCTTGAAGTTTGAATTGAAGAAGTACTTCTTGCATAGCTTCAACCCAACTTTCTTTAGTTAATGCTTGAGCTATATTCTTGGGTTCTTCTTGAGAGATAAAACAAGTGAATAAGCATGTTTGATGATCCTTGTGATTCAGCCTGTTCTGTTTATAAACAAAGCTAAGTAAAGCATTGTGAGGTTTAGAAAAACCCTTAGCTTTGGTTCTTGTAAGCACTCCAGAGGTAGAAGGTCCAATGATTTGACCAATAGGATGATTCTTATGAACTCTTAAGATAGGAGTCTGTGGAACTTCAACATTATCACCCAAATTTGTGAAATTAGCATCTTCATTGGAATCTGAGAAAATACCTTCATCTTCAAATTCATCATCAATGTCTTCTAGGCCAGGCATGGTAGGATCATCCAAATCATCCAAAGTGCTGTCAATAGGTGCAGCAGTACTTTGATCTAATGTACTGTTATCCAAACTACTGTGAGAGAACTATGCAGTCTTGTTCTTTTTCTTTGCTTCCTCATAAGCTCTTCTTTGATCATCATCATAAGATTGTGCTACTACATCTTGAAAAAGCATTCTATTAAGCTCATCTTGAATAGCTTGATCTTCAGCAGACAATGTAGATTTTGGCTCATCAGTACCTTTCTCCTTCTCAACAGTTATAGGTTCTTCATCAGGAACATCATCTGGTCTAATATTGACTCCATGAACAATGTACTGTAATTCATCTTCCTTGTGATCTACTTGATTTTCTTCTCTAACAGGTACATAATTCATAGAAGGAGTCAAAACCTCAAGATCAAACATCCAATCAGGACCTTTACCTTCTGATTTTCTTGATCTTCTAAAAATTCAACATGAAGACAATCTTGAACCTTTTTGGTGACCCTGTTATACACTCTGAATCCTTTGCTATTGGTGCAGTACCCCAATAAGTATCCTTCTTCTGACTTGCCATCAAATTTGCCCAAATTATCAGTTGTGTTGAGAATAGTCAGAGGGCATCCAAAAGGTTTCATAAAAGGAATGTTGGGTTTGTTTCCCATCAGCAACTCATAAGGTGTCTTCATCTGAGGTTTGGTGACTGATACTCGATTAAGCACATAGCAAGCACTACTTACAGTTTCAGCCCAAAATTTAATAGGTAATAATGAATCTACAAGCATTGTTCTGGCTGCTTCAATCAAAGTTCTGTCCTTTCTTTCTGCAACACCATTCTGCTGTGGAGTTCTAGCAATACTAAACTCCCTCTTGATTCCTTTCTTAGCACAAAACTCATCCATAAGCTTGTTCTTGAATTCAGTCCCATTATCACATCTAATACCTCTTACTTTAAGTCTCAGTTGGTTTTCAAGGGCTATTATAAGATCATGAATAGCATCAAAGGTGTCATCTTTAAATCCCAAGAAATATACCCAACTAAATCTACTTCAATCATATGTCACAACCAGACAGTACTTCTTCTTGTTTAGACTAGCAACAAAAATAGGTCCAAACAAATCCATGTGCAGCAACTCCAAAGGTTCTCTAATAGTTCTTTCCTCAAGCTTCTTGCATGAAGCTTTGTGTTTTTTACCCTTCTTGCACGCCAAACATGAGTGATCCTTCTTGTAAGTCTTGGAAGGTAAACCTCTAACTAAATTACCTTTGACCAATTTGTTGATATTCTTGAAATTTACATGGCCCAATCTTCTATGCCACTGATGTGCTTCTTCAAGTGTTGCCTTTGGTACTAAACAAGTTGCTCTTCCAGAAGAGTGAAGACTCTTCATATCCAGACTGTACACATCATTGGTTCTTGGTACTCTCAGTATTACCAAGTTATCATTAACAAGCTTGAATTCAGGGGAAAGAATGAGACATTTTGTGTCAGTGAACCACACTGGGTGCTTTTTATCATAGATCTGAGAGACTGACAAAAGGTTGAACTTGAGCTCCTTCACATATCTAACATTCTCAAAATCTATGCTCCCTGCCTTAATAGTTCCTTTGCTTGTATTCTTCCTCCACTAGCATCATTCCCAAATGCAACTCTTCCTCCACAATAGGATCTAAAATCTGACAGAATCTCTTTGTCTCTTGTCATGCTTCCAGAGCAACCACTATCCACAATTAGATGATCTTTAAGCTCCTCTTTTGGGTTGCCCTGCACAAAGATAAAAGAGTTAGTTAATTTTAGGAACCCAAGCCATTACTGACTTGTGTTCCCCTTGTGGAGTTACATACTTAAATTCTTTAAGTATGTAATTTCCACTAGCTTTAAGCACATGATCAATTATCTTTGGTTTTTCCAAAACTTGTGTTGGTTTTTCAATAAAAGTCTCTTTTTCATTCAAGTTTTCTTTATTATGTTCAACAAAAATCTCTGTTTCACTCTCACTTGCTGAAAGTACTGTTTGTTCCCCATCAGTACTTTCCTTCTTAACCCATTTGGTTTTAACTTCTGGTGTAGAGTCCCTTGATCTAGCTACTTTATTTGAGTTGTAACGCCTTCTAGATTGATAGTAATTAGATCTCCTAGGGTTCCTATTCCAAAAAGTGTTTGGTGAAAACTGAGCAGTACTTTGAGAAGATACTGGTTTTGGCTTAACAGTACCTTGAAAAGTGTTTGAAGGTACTGGGGATTTTGAAAAAGGTCTTCTCTGGTGAGGGTACCTATAGTCTTGTGAGAAGTTGCTATGGTTAACCCTATGTGAGTGATTCCAAACTGGTCTAGTTTCCCTTGGTTTTTGGTTGGCAGTTCTGTTCTTTGGGAATTTGCTTAGGTACTCTGAGTGAAAGTCACAGTTCTTAATCAAATGATCAGGACTATAACAAACAAAACACAATTTTTGACCTGTAATCCCAAAATTGCTTCCTCTATGTGTATGACCAAACCTATCCTATCTTTTTGGTGAATGATGAAAACTGTTTTGACCAAAATTATCTCAAAAAGGTTTAGCAGTATGTTGAAAAGGTTTTCTTAAAGGTACTGCTGGACGTATAGCAGTACTTTGAGAAGAAGTTACTGCTTGACTCTTAACACTGTCATCCTTAGGTTTATCAACTGTTTCTTTTGGGGTATTAGAACTAGATGGACCTGTATTAGATTGACCAATAAGCTTTTTCCTAAATTCTAGATTGTCTACTCCAAAACAAGAAACATTAGGCCTAAGTGGTTGAAAACTACCAGTGGGATGAGGGACTGCATGATAACCCTTGTCTTTCTTAAATTTAGGAGGTGTTTGACTTATTGAATCCTCATTACTAGATGTATCTACATAGTTAATGAGTTCATCATCACTAGTTGTTATGTCCTCATAATCATATTCATCCTGATCACTAGGTGGGTTCTCTTCTGTGCTACTAAAGTCCATGCCAAAACCTAGTCATGTTTTAATGTATGCTCTTTTCTGTTTTTCAACAAAACTAACATGTGAAAGACCAGATTTTCCCCAAGCAGCAAACTTTTCTAGCAATTCATCCCTTTCTTTAGTCATCTTTTCTAGTTCAGAGACCTTACATCCTAACTTCCATTCACTTAATTTTAACTGATAATCCTGTTGTTCATACTTTTCAGCCCAAGCCATTTCATTATTTTCATGTGTTATTATTTTGGCTTCCATTGACTCTAAAGTAATTTGATAGCCAGCTACCTCAGACCTAGCCCTTCTACATTTATCTCTTTCAGTCACATAATCATTAAGCACTTTTTGATAAAAGTCATGACACTTAGAACATACCTCAGAGATAGGGGTGAACTTGGTGAAGTGGCTACCATAGCAAGCAGAACAGGTTCATCCTAACTCTCCATGCTCCAATCAAAACTTCTTAGACCATCTTTGGACTCCAAAGCAGCAAATCCAGGCTCCTCATCAAAAGCTGTGCTCCAATCAAACTCTTCCACTGAGTCTTCCACTGCTACCATACAATAGGTTACTGGTTCATCATCAAACTCAGCACTCCAGTCAACCTCTGATAGATTCTCTTGAGCAACCAAAGCTTTTGTTTTAGTAATAAGAATTTCCTTTAGTTCAAGCTTAGGTTTTTCAGTCATCCTGTTTGCTTGATATTTAGCAAACTTGCATTCCCTTGCAAAGTGTCCAGTCTTTTGACAGTTAAAGCATTCAATCTTGGACTTGTCAAAAGTGATACCCTGTTTTGGTTTGAAGTCGATGCCTCTTCCTGTTTTCTTCATGAACTTCTTGATCCTTGCAGTGATCATAGCAACTTGCCACCTTATATCAATTTCTTCAAGAGCATCCTCTTCAAATTGTGACAAATCCTCTTCATAGGTAACATGTAACGTAGCTTGCTGAGCAAAGAATGAGCATACTACTTCATCAGAATGGATGGTACTTGATGGTGATGATGTGGGGTTGGTCATGGTTGTGATAGAATGAGCAGGATAACCAGTACTTTGAGGAACAGTACTTTGAGTAGGATAAGCAGTACTTTTAGTGGAAGTACTGCTTCTCTTTTTAGATGAAACAAAAGCTATACTGTGAGACTTTGAACTTGTTTGGCCATTCATCTCATGCTCATACACCTTCAGATGGTTGTAGAGGTCATCAAAGTCCATAACATCCAAACCAGGTTGTCCTCTGATCATAGTAGCAATCACATGCCATGTAGATGGCAAACTCCTTAAGAACTTCAGATTGGCATCTTCAACAGATACCTCTGCCTTGTATAACTCTAGCATGCTGAGGAGATTTTGGAATCTATCATAGGCAGCATCAAGACCTTCTCTTTCACCAACAGTGAAAGTTTCAAACTGTTGCTTCAACAGATTTCTGTGCATCTTCTTGGAGGCATCATTACCTCCAAACCTTGTCTTGAGAGCAGCCCATAACTGTTTAGCATCCTTAGCATCATGAAACTTGAGTAGGTGACCATCAGGTATAGCAGACAAGAGTATGTTGAGAGCCTTTTCCTGATTCCTTATTGTAGCAGCTGGCAAGACGGCCTTAGGTGGTTTAGGTTGTCCAGGAACATCTATAGGTTCTGGAATAACTTCATTACTATTGAAAATTACATTCCACAGTGCATGGTCTGTAATAGCAATGTACTGCCTCATCTTCATACTCCATAGATCATATTCTCCCTTCTTGATGATTGGTATTCTTAGTGAGGTGATGGATGGTGGTGGTGCAGCTTCAGTCGACTTCTTTAGGGTTTGTTGTTAACTAGGTTTTAAGGGTTTCTTCTTAGTCAGAGTTTCCACACAAGCTCTGATACCACTTGTTGGATCGATGTACTCTAACCAAACTAACTTAAATAGCTTGTTAAGGGTTTAATAACCTCGGATAAATCCTAAGTTACTAACAAAGAAACACTGAACTATCTCTATTAAGTAAAACAAAGCTAAGAAGAATTAACTTTTAACTTCAACGATTTTATTAATACTTAGAACCTGCTTGTTATACAGATTCTCTAAAACTCTAATATCGTACTCTCTAAAACTCTAAAAACGCATATCTCTAATGCCAACCTAGGGGTCCTTTTATAGGCTTAAGGATAACCCTAGTCGGTTTACAATTACAAACCTTGTACGACAAGTAATACTAAACTAATCTAAGAACATTCTAGAATTACAAAATAATCCTTAACGATATTGCATATCAGTCCTTTAAGCATGCAGTACTTTGATGAATCGAGCAGTACTTTGACTTTAATCTTTAGCAGTACTTTGACTTCAGTACTTTGACTCTTCAGTACTTTAATTCTTCAGCACTTTGACTTTCTATATCCCAACAGTGGACGTTTAAGAGATGATGATTTCTATCTTCTATGACGTGTTGCTCGATATCCTTATCTCGGTACTCGTATCATCATCTTCTTAAACTATATCATCTTCTCTATCATTGTAAATATTTATCAAAAACAAAATAAAAAATATAAAACCAACAAAAACAAAATAGAAAAATATAAAACCAACAAAAACCCATAAAAATTAGAAAATTTGAAAAATTCCAAAAATATTGTTTTTCTATGACATGTCTTCTGGTATCGATAACATCTACGGTCTTAGAAATGTCATTCAATAATGGCACGGGACCATAGATGAAGTTCGAGCAGGAGGTGTAAATATTCTTTTCCAAAACATGTCTCTAAATATGGCTTGCAGTTACTTCAGACTGTAACCCGTGCTTAAACCAAGGTTTGGTATTATTTCAGATAGCAACCCATTTTTCAAAAAAGGAAAGTGCTACGCTAAACCAATTTTCAAATATTTCATGCACTTATCCTAAAAACAAAACAAGGAAAGCATGTCGTCAAAAAGACTGTTGTTCCTACACAAATTTTTTTCCTTCTAAAATTCTTCAGAAAAATATTTGTTGTTTTTCAAAAAAAATGGTGGTAAATTGTGTTGCTTGTAAATCAATCAGTTTCAGAGTTTTCGTAAAAAAATGAAAAATCAATCAATGACTTCAGCGCTTTTAAACTTTTCAGAAAATAAGTCATTGATTGAGGGGGAGAATGTTTTTCAAATTTACATCATCTAACGGGCTTTCTTAATTATCCTACGTGCTTAATTAAAAATGATACTTGCCTATGTCGAAGGACTAGGAATTTAGGATATGATTGTTAGGATTAGATGATTAGAGTTTGATAAACACATTATTCCCATACATTTGTATGATCTGATTGATATGTTGCATTGACTTTTATTAGTCGATTGCTGTTTGGGTGATGTCGACCACTATATATATGTATGTGTGTCACTAACGTATGCAGGTATATTGGTATATAAGAATGTTCCCGATCTGGAACCCACAATAGAAGATGATTAGATGCTGAAAGGAATGGGTAACTATATCTTGGGTTGACAAATGAAGAAATGGAGCTTAATTTGACTTCTATGGAGAGTTGGCATGAAAAAATGCAACGTAAGAGGTCTCACTGCATCAGCAGATGGTTTTCTTCATCATCAAATGAAGAAACGGAGCTTAATTGGACCTCTATGAAGAGTTGGCATGACAAATGCAACGTCAGAGGTCTCACTGCATCAGCAGACGGTTTTCTTCTAGCCCTATAGCAACAACAGAAGCTTCTGAACCACCTAACGTATCTTGTGCAGGAAATGTAGTGAATGATACCATTTTTAAACAATTTTGATATTGTTTTGAAAATGGATAATATTGTTTTAAAAATAAACTGAACTCATATTTTGGAAATCAACCGGACTTCATTTCTAATATAAGTCACTCAATCAACGACTACGGTCATTGATTGAGGGGGAGAGTGATTTCAAACTTAAGTATTTTCAAACGATATTTCTTCCTAAAAATCCGGTTTGTACAACATAAGATTTAATGTTATGTCATGGTATAATTTTCTTTAAAACTCAAAGATCTTTCAAAATGAAATTTTTTTCTGTTCTTGTTTGATTGTGAAATTATTTTATTTTACAAAAAGATCTCTTAAAACAATCATACCTGACACTAACAATCTTTAATGTCGAAAGATTGATCCTTATCAATCATTTTTCAAAAATTAAATCTTGCCACGTCTTTCCCCAAAATCTTTTAAATGATTTAAATCAATTGGGATCACAAATCTCAAAAGGTTTGAAATTTTTGATCGGGGGAGAGATCGTGATTTAAATCTCAAATCTGTTTTAATGGAATCGGTTTTAGTCCTTTATAGGCACTCCTGCCTCCATGTGCCAAACGATTTCAAATACACAATGCACATGTTGAGGAGGAGGATTTATCCAAAAACAAGATGAGTATTTAAACCTGGCCACATTTTCTCCCATGTTTTCTAAACCTTATTAAATCACTTGGGATCCAAAATCTCAAAGGGTTTGATATTTTTGATCGGGGGAGAATTTGTGATTTAATAAAGAAATCTGATAAATGATGATCGATTTGATTCAAAAGTGCAGGCTGCTCTCCCATATGTGCTAAACGCTTTCGAATCTCGAAGCACATATTGAGGGGAGCAGTTCAAAAAGAAAATAAACTTTCAAGGTACAAAGATTTCTATGTTTCAATATAAAGTACCTTGATTGATTTTCTAATGGTTTCTTAGTGACTTTTGTGATCGTGGTTGTACTTCAAATGAACTATTTCCTCTATGTGACAAAATGATTTCAAATATCCTACGCACATATTGAGGGGGAGAATTTACCAAGGAAATTCAAATGGCTTTTTCTATGGAAATTGTGATCTAGAATATATTTCAAAATAACTCTTGCCTCCATGTGCTAAACAATTTCAATATCATATGCACATGTTGAGGGGAAGCATTTCTAAATGATCAAAACAATTAAGGTACAAAATGCTTGGATTTTATATCATAAGTACCTTGATTGATTTTCCAAATGATTTTTCAATTGGTTTCGAGAAGGAAAGAACAATACCAAAAGACCGACCAATTTACTTTATGCATGGTGTTATAAGGATGGTTAGGTTAGGTATTCGTTCCCACGATCCCGCCAGAGCCGGAGGGATCTACCCAGAGACAATCCACTAGATAGTGTAGAGTCCTTAGGTATGATGAAAAAAAAGGAGAAAAGTGAGAAATGGGAAGAGTGCGGACTGAGACAGAGCTAGTACTGGAATAAACCCAACAAGGTTCTAGTAATGAAGTCTCGGTAAGCACTGAAGGGGTTGAAGAATGAAAAAGAAATGAATGTGAAAAAGGGTGAAAAGAAATAGCCCTCCATTAATTCAACCTTAGGGCAGAAACCGGGTTCAATACCTATGCTACTGGTGGTTACTAAGGTAACACTGGTATTGAAGACAAGACGTCATGGACCCAGTGACACACTGCACCTAACTTCCCAAGCTACTCAAGTTCCTCTTAAAAGGGCTTGTTTCATTCTCACGGGGAACCTACATAATCTATCAACTTTCTCTTAGAGATTGTTGATATTGAAGAAGGAGACCCTCTCCCTAGTCTCCAGCATAGGAACCAAATGTGCACTATTGAGTCTAGAGCCAAGAGATCATCCACAATATCTCATTAGGACACTAAATTAATGAAGACTTGTTGTTTCACACAATGTGGAAGGTAAGAATATATTAAGAGTCCTACGCATTATCCTTGTGGTATTGCCAGAACATCTGAGTGATATGTAAAAATATTCACGATGAAGATGGAAATCCTTCTAGAGCCAACATGAAACAAGCTCTTGGTGGGTGACATGTGAGATCTTTTCAAAAGATCAAGCTTGTGACAACTGGATAGAAACGATGGGGAGATTCATTCTTGAATCAACCTTGGTCCAGGAAATGAATTGACGAATACTTTTGGAAAAACCGTTCGATGTGCAAATCTTCTTTTCTCTAGCACATCGAATGTGTATTCATATTTCAAACACAAAAAGTATCTCTGATTGAAACTTTTTGGAAAAACCGTTCGATGTGCGAATCTCTTCTTTTATCTAGCACATCGAATGTATACTCTTTTCAAATACAAAAAGTATTTTTGATTGAAAAATTGATCTTTCTCATAAAACCTTCGTCGTATTGCAAAACTCTTTCTTCAAGCAATACGCGATTATTTTCAAATCAATTTTTCATCAATGAGTTAATCTCAATTCGCTGGTTCACTCACTCCGTGTTGTCTACTTTGAGACGTTCCGGTTTGAGAACAGCTAGAACAGCTGTGAAACCCTGTCAAGGAGATTCTTCGGAATTATACCTGATCACAGGCAGTACTTGTACTGATCAACGGGGAACCGTGGGCCGTGTACCTCAATTCAACGAAAGTGATCAAAGACACTTTCGTGTGTTTTATTGCTAACTGTTGTTTGCAGGTACATTTGGAAGGTTGCAGCTGATCAGAATTGAGAAGTCAATCCAAAGCCGCATGCTCACAGCATCCACACCTAATTGAAAAAATCATGACTGGTGCATATCTACATAACCTGGCTCTGATATTTTTATACTATGCTTCTACTACGCTGCTGCAAATATCATGAACCAGTAAAGCTTCTACTACTCTGATGGAAAGATGTCATGATCCAGAAAGTGTGAGCATGTCGGTCCAAAAGTCACAACATCACATGATCGCAACACAAAAAAGGGTGATCCAGAGATTTACTATGGCTGATGATCTCAAAGAAAACTCGAAATCATCAAGATGTGGATCAGTTCAAAGACCTCCACTGAAAGTACAAAATAATCGGACAATGAAGAGTCACTACAAAAGCACAAAGAATGTGGACATTGAAGAATTGAAGTCTACGAGCTCAGAACAGAAGACAAATTAGAATGCTAGGATTCGAAATGTAAAACATGGGGTGAGCTCCCTTAGGGGGAGATTGTTAGGAATTGGAAATTCCATAGTGAAGTGTCGGTCACCCCATCTATAGTCTAGCATATGTTAGCTCGTAGACATATCATTATTTATTATTTTATTAGTTAGTTATTAGCCTTGTTTAGCGTAGTGTAACACCGTGGAGGAAGGACGGGTCTTTACCCACTGTATACCTGATCCACAGGCCGTCAGGAGGTCGTGTAGTCTGTAAGTATAAATACCCCTTCCATCCTTGGAAAGGGTGGTGCTTCATTAATCTAACCTTTACATTTTGTGCTACAAGTCTCTACCAAGAACACCCTCTCTTATCTTTCTCTCTTTAAATGGCTAACATGTATTTCCATCATCCAAGACCACCCGAATCATCAAACAACATAATATTTACGATCCTACAGCTGGTTTAGTGCTATGCAAGATGAAATTCACGAGTTCGATCTTCTTGTTATATGGGAATTAGTGCCACCTCCAGATTATGCCATGATTATCGCTCTCAAGTGGATCTTCAAGGTGAAACTTGATGAGCATGGTGATGTTCTGAAGAATAAGGTGAGGCTTGTTGCTAAAGGATATCGTCAAGAGGGGGTATTGACTGTGAGGAATCATTTGCTCCAGTTGCAATAATTGATGCTATCAGAATCTTCCTTGGTAATATTGCCAACAAGAATATGGTAGTATATCAAATTGATGTAAAGACTACGTTTCTTTATGGCGATCTCAAAGAAGTGGTCTGTGTTAGTCAACTGGAAGGCTTTGTGGATCCCGAGCATCCTAACCATGTCTACCGTCTAAAAAAGGCCCTCTATGGCTTGAAGCAAGCTCCTAAGGCATGGTATGATACGTTGTCAAGGTTCCTTTTGGATAATGGATTCTACAAAGGCGCTGTTGATCCCACACTGTTCACTCAAAAGGCAGGCAAATATTTAATTCATGTTCAAATTTATGTTGTTGATATTATTTTTTCCTCGACCGACTAAAATGAATGTGATCGTTTTTCTAAAGAGATGGGCTCTAAATTTCAAATGTCAATGATGGGACAAAGGTCATTTTTCTTAGATTTACAAATTTCTCAAAGTCCTGGAGGCATTTTCATTAATCAATATAAATATACTAATAAAATATAAAAGAAATTTGGATTTGATTCTAGTGGCCCTGTTGACACTCCCATGGTGGATAGAACTAAACTGGATGAGGACCTCTCTGGGACCCTTGTTGATCAAACTAAATATCGTAGTATCATTGGATCCTTGATGTATCTCACTGCCAGTAGACCTGATATTCTGTCCGTTGTATGCATGTGTGCTCGCTACCAGGCTAAGCCTACAAAAAAGCACCTTGAAGCGGTTAAATGGGTCTTTCGGTATCTCCAAGGAACCATTTGTTAGGAATTAGAAAATTCAGTCGTTAAAGATTCGGTCACCTCAAGTATATGTATACGTTAGAAAGCTCGTAGTCGTAGTCATGTTATGTTAGTAAGTAGTTTGTTTTGTAACACCGTGGAGGACGGACGGGTCTTTACCCACTGTATGCCCGATCCACAGCCCGTAGGTGGCGTTTATTTGTAAGACACTATAAATACCCTCTACCTCCCAAGGTAGAGGGTTGGAGCTTCAATACCATTTTTTTTTGTTTCACATAGTTTCCAACTCTCTTCCCTTTCTCTCTCTAGAACTTTCTCTCTCTAAACATACTTGAACGCCTCATATGATTATGGTTTAGAGTGTTTGTGAAATCCTATATCTTACAATTGGTATCAAGAGCCATGGTTTGATCACTCATCTTTCATGCTCTTTGTTTTGGTGGATTTCATAAGGTTTTTGGGGTATTAAGTGTTTAGGAGAGTTTGAATCATTTGGACAAATTCTAGTGTTAAAGTTTGAATTTTGCTTGTACTTTTGTGTTTAGGATCATCATATGTGTTTATGTTTTGAATTGGAAGGCTTAAATCATTGTGGTTTGGTTGTTTTTGATTGATAAAGTGGTTATTTGTGAACTTTGTACAAAGCGAGTTGAGTCTCGGACTTGTGTTTCTTAGAAGCGAGTTGCTTTGTTACTGGATGCGAGTTGATATATGCAACTTGGCTATTTAGCGAGTTGACTCTTTATGCGACTTGGGTTCTAAGCGAGTTGTTTCTTTAAGCGACTTGGGTTCTAAGCGAGTTGTTTCTTTAAGCGACTTGAGTTCTAAAGCGACTTGGCTATTAAACGAGTTGTATAGCTAGCGAGTTAGTTTAAGCGACTTGGTGGTTAAGCGAGTTGTGTCTGTTTGCGACTTGCTATTAAGCGAGTTGTCTCTATATGCGACTTGGCTATTAAGCGAGTTGATTCCTTAAGCGACTTGTTTCTTTAAGCGAGTTGGTTGTTTAGCGAGTTGATAACTAAGCGAGTTGATTGTTTAGCTACTTGTCTATTGAGACTTGTTACTTCTTCGTGCTACATTCTTACAGTTGTTCTTTTGGTTTAGTAAAATCCCGTGAAAGAATCAATTTCCCGGTTTAATCAAAGAATAGTAAAATCCCGTAGAACTTGTAATCATGGCAAACATCGTTCCAACTATTGTTTCTTCTGTAGCTGAGGACGTTCAAGCAGCGGGATCAAATACTCATCCACCTATGCTTGACAGAACTGATTATGACTCATGGGCTCAACGAATCTGATTGTACTGTTTGGGAAAAGAAAACGGAGTCAACATTCTCAAGTCAATCGATGAAGGACCTTATCAGATTGAGACTACAAGAGACATAACTGATACTGCTGCTGATGGAACAATGATCTTTGGATTGGACAGACCAAAGACGTATGATGAGCTTAATGATAAGGAGAAAAAGAGATTTGATGCTGACATCAGGGCTTCCAACATTATACTTCAGGGTCTTCCAAAGGATATCTACAAGCTTATCAATCACAACACTGAAGCCAAGGCAGTCTGGGATAATGTCAAGATGCTTCTCTCAGGTTCTGAATTAACCAAGGAAGATAGAGAATCACAATTGTATTATGAATTTGGGCATTTCAAGATGAAACCTGATGAGAGTGTCTATGAGTACTACGTGAGATTCCATAAGCTTGTGAATGATATGAGAAACATCAAAATGACCATGCCAAACATTCAGCTGAACTCAAAGTTTGTGAACAACATGAATCCCAAGTGGCACAAATTTGTCACCTCTGTGAAGCTTACCAAAGGTCTAAAGAATACAAACTATGAGCAATTGTATGCCTTCCTGCTTCAGAATGAGAGGCATGCTATGTTTGAAAAAAGGATTCTTGATCAGTTCAAAACCAACCAGGGAGAAACAAGCTCACCAAATGATTCTACAGCTTTCTACACCAATGTTGGTATTACCACCAAAGCATCTCAAGTCATACCCTTGGGGAATGGTAATCACAAACTCATTCCCGATCCAATGTTCAAACAAGCTGATGCAGATGCAGCCGTGGGACACTTCATTAATCAACTGGCCCTTATGGTTAAACAAAACTTGACTCTCAATCCACATACCAACAGTCTTCACACTAACTATGAGATCAGAACTGCATCCAACCTTCACAATCATGCGGGTGTCAGAGATGGAAAAGTAATGGTGCAACCAGTTCAAGGAAGGCAATATGAACAGGGAAGAGGTGGAGTAGGTGGAGGTTATGTTGGAAATCAGAATCGGGGAAGGAATGGAAATCAAGGTCAAGCAAATCCAATTAAGTGCTACAACTGTGGTGGTGAGGGACACATTGCTAGGAATTGCACATCTCCAAAACGTCCACAGAATGCAGAATACTTCAAAGACAAGATGTTGCTCGTGAAAGCTCAGGATAATGGTGTTGCTTTGGATGAAGAGGAGTTTTTGTTTCTCGCTGAGGGCAATGCCATGACCTATGATGCAGATGTGGATGAGCAGCCAATTCAGGAGATAGGTCACAATCATCAGAATGCTTTTCAAGTCGCTGACTGTGATGCATATGACTCTGACGTCGATGATGAACCTACTGCACAAACAATTTTCATGGCTAGCATCTCTCCAATGGTCTCTCCTAAGGTCTCATCATCACAGCAAGCTAGTCCCTCCAAAGAATCAATCATCTCAGAGGTATTAAAACTATATGATGAAGTTGATGAGCAAAAGATGCATAATAAAGTACAATCTCTTGAAACTTATGAATCAGATATTGAAGATGAGGGTAATAGCAATATTGTCCCATATGATCAATATGTGAAGCAAAGTGAAAGTGAGGTTGTACCAAGTAATGCATCTTCTGCAGTCAATGATGACTGTGCTTTTGATGAATACACTGCATGTTCCCCTGATGATTCTGTTATCTCTGAACTGAATTCCTATAAAGAACAAGTTGCTATTTATGAACAGCGTGCTAAGTTTGAGTTAACCACACGTAAGCAGGAAATCGATGACCAAATGCGTACAATTATTCGAAAAAGTAATTTTAGAGAAGAAGTATTAAAACAAGAGTTAAACTCCTTACAAGAAAAGCTTTCTAAAACTGCTAAGCAAAAACAAGAACTTCAAGAAAATGTTAAAATGCTTAAGCAAGAATTCAATGCTAAGGAATCAAAACTTTTGAATGATTTTTCCAATCTAAAAACTTTGAAAAGCAAGCTCGAAAATAAGTTGTACGTACAAGGGAATACCATTCAGACTGCTCACTTGATCACTAAGCATATAGTCTTAAGCGATAAGCATAGCATTCCCCTTGTTGAGGAACCAAATCCAGAGGTCATTGAAAAGGCTAGAACTACTCATAAGGTTATTTATGATGGTAATGAAATCCTTAAGCCTAGGCAGAAACCTAGTTGCGCTGAGTGTACTGAGGAAGATAAGAGATCAGATGAAGTCACTAGGGAGAAAATGGATAAGAAACTCAAAAACCCTACATGTAAAGAGAAAAACATAACTATAAAACCTCATGATTACACTAAGGAAAATTGGATCTCCCTTAACATGTTTAAGCCTCAAACTCAATTAACCCCAGAACAGATTTTTTGGAAGAAAGATATGGATAAGCAAAAAGCAGAGAATCTTGTTGTAACAAACCCTCCCCTTAGGAAAATGCCTTCAGCGACTGTGTATCCTCCAAATACACCAATGCATTTAGTTCCTAGAACTATTGCCACTAAAAGCAAGACCTTAATCAGTCAATATGTTATCTTTCAATTATTTGTTGATTTTGAGAAAACTTGTAAGAAAAGGATCACACCCACTGGGATAACTGAAGGGGAAAGGGGTTTTGAGCAAACTAAAGAATGCTATTTAACTGAGGTCATGCCTTTCTTTAAACAACTAAAAGATCAATTTGAGAGTCTTAAAAAGGGGATGGATTCAGATATAAAAGAAATAGAAAAGGAATTTAATGCAATGATAGTTGAGGTTAGTGACTATGAGCATGAATTAAAATATAATGAGATTGAGAGGAAGAACTTGCATACACTAAATGAGAATCTTATTTCTAAATGTATTACTCAAGATGTGTTTTACACTGCTACGAATCACTCCATTACTGCTTCTTGATTTCATGAATTATCTATTGCATTGAAAGTTTTCCATGATCGTGTCATTGAGCTTGAAAACAAAAACTCAGAACTTAGTAAGAAAATTGATCGAGATGATCATGATAATTTGGTAAAACATCTTTCTAAACTAGAAGTTGAACATTTTGATTTGCAACTAAAATATCAACATCTTAAAGAAAATGTTAAAACCTCAAATATCAAGACATCCTCAGATGTTCCAGAGTTTGATGCAGTTTTTCAGATAAATAAACATGACGAACAGATTCAAGCTCATTGTTGCACGATCAGAACAATGTGACTTGCTCCCAAATGCCTCCTCCTTTAGATTCTCAGTATTCTCAAACTTTTCATCTTCAAAACTTAGTTAATGTTTTACAAAAAGAAAACGAGAGTTTTCTGGAAGAAAATGAAAAAGTTAAACGACACTTTAAAGAGTTATATGATTCAATGAAAGTCACTCGTGACAAAAATAACGAAAAAATAACTTCTTTACAAAAAGAAATTGAGAATCTGAGGAGTCAGGAAAAAGGGAAACTGCCACTTGTCTTTAATGAGAATGTTGTATCTAAGTCATCCTTAGACTGCATAACTATTGTGCTCACCTTAAGGATAGTCTAGAATGTCTCCGTGAGATTGTGGAAGAGGACTTCATCAATAAGCCTCTTGATAGAGAAATTAGGTTTGCTTGCATTCAGGCCAAACGATCTCAGGAGCTACTAGAATGTTTAATTGCAACATGTCCTAATCCTTAGGTGCGAAAGGTAAAACTGTGATGCCTTGTTCTATGCCTAGTGCCAAGCATACAAATCACTCTGTGCCAAGTAATATGAAAGTGAATTCTAAGGTGCCTTCTAGTAGTTCAGATCCTTGCACATCTAGTTCAGGAATGCAAAAAGTAGCTCAACCAACTAATGTTCCCATAATTCCCTCTACAGGAGTAATTAGTGACATTAAAGCAAGCGGGTCAAAGCCTCCAGGCAATACCAAGAATGATAGGACCTTGCAAGCTAGGAATGTTTAGTGGAAGAAAGTAGAAGATCACCTTAGGGAGAATTTGAATAAAACGAATCGTGTTGATTCTAGTATTAGCTCTAAGCGTACTGTAATCAATGCAAATTCTGCTACTTTTGGCAAAACATGTAATGATGATTGCGTTGTTTCTGTTACTAATTATGAATGTGGTGTGAATGATTTGTCTAATGCTGCTAAATACCCTGTTAAAAGTGTTAATGTTAAAAATCAAGCTAAGAAGGCTAAAAGGCAAAGACGAAAGAAAGATAGAAAACAGTGGAGACCCACAGGAAGAACATTTAGTAAGATAGGTTATCAATGGATACCTTTTGGCCATAAGACTAATCAGTTCTGCCCTCAATCTGCTAAGAAAATGGATGCCTACTGGTAGAACTATTCCCTTAAGAAGTGAACACACTTTGAATAGGTTGAATACAGACATTAGCACTGCATCTATTTCTGATGATTCCATTGTTTCTACTCCTGATGTGGGTGTTCCAATCACTGTTACTAACCAAGTGGAACCCATTATTGCATGGGGTTCCCAATTATCCAGTTATCCATTCTTGTCTGTGTTCAACTGCGGATCGTTCAAATCGTTCTCTGGTACCTGGACTCAGGCTGTTCCAAGCATATGACTGGAGACCGTTCGCGGCTCACGAACTTCGTGAGTAAATTCATCGGGACTGTTAGATTTGGGAACGATCATTTCGGTGCAATTAAGGGTTATGGAGATTATGTTGTCGGTGATAGTGTTATCTCCAGGGTATACTACGTAGAAGGTCTTGGTCATAACTTATTCTCTGTCGGTCAATTTTGTGATTCTGATCTAGAAGTGGCCTTCAGAAAACATACTTGTTTCGTTAGAGAACTTGATGGTAAAGAACTTTTAAGAGGAACACGTGGTTAAAATCTATACACCATCTCTATCGAAGATATGATGAAGTCTTCTCCAATTTGCATGTTGTCAAAGGCTTCGAAAACAAAGTCATGGTTATGGCATCGTCGTCTCAATCACTTGAACTTCGGCACCATCAATGATCTCTCCAGAAAGGACTTAGTTGTAGGTTTACCTAGACTAAAGTATGAAAAGGATCATCTTTGTTCAGCATGCCAATTGGGAAAAAGCAAGAAATATGCCCACAAACCCAAACCTACAAACTCAGTTACTGAAGTTCTTCATACAATTCACATGGATTTATGTGGACCCATCAGAGTGCAGAATATCTTTGGGAAGAAATATGTGTTAGTTTTGGTTGATGATTACTCTCGATTCACCTGGGTTAAGTTCTTAAGGACAAAGGATCAAACTCCATATATCATCATCAAACTTATCAAACAGCTGCAGGTTCGACTTAACAAAACTGTCAGAATCATCCGAACAGACAATGGAACTGAGTTTGTTAATAAACAACTTAGTGAGTTTTATGAAAGTGTTGGAATCAGTCATCAAAGAAGTGTTCCAAGAACTCCTCAACAGAACGGTGTAGTTGAAAGACGAAATCGAACTCTTGTGGAAGCCGCAAGAACAATGCTGATTTACTCAAAGGTTCCAATGTTTCTCTGGTATGAAGCCATTGCCACTGCATGCTACACTCAAAATCGATCCCTAATTCACACTGCTCATGGAAAAACTCCATATGAACTTGTCCACAATAGAAAACCTAATCTCTCATTCCTTCGTGTATTTGGTGCACTGTGTTATCCAACTAATGAGGGTCAAGACTTAGGCAAACTTAAAGCTAAAGCGGACATTGGAGTATTTGTAGGATATGCACCTAACAAAAAGGGATACCGAATCTACAACAAAAGAACCTGAAATATCATGGAAACAATTCACGTTAGGTTCGATGAGCTGACCGGTGCAATGGCTCCAGGACAACCCAGTTCTGTACCCGCATCATCATGTAGTTCCATCAGTTCTACTCTTGTTGTCGACTCCTCACCAGCAACTCCTTATGTACCTCCTTCAGAAGATGACTTGAAGAAATTGTTCGATCCAATGTTTGATGAACACTATGAGCCAACCGCAAATGATCTGTCAATTCCTTCATCAGAGGCTGCTTCTATCCCTGTCATGGAAGTTAACCCTTCAGTTTCTATGACGCTAAGTCAAGAAGCACCTGCTGCTGATCACTCTGTCTCATCAACAAATCATCAATCATCGAGTGTACATCATGGAGATGTTTCTGGCACCATTGACGGAGAAAATCCCTTTGCTACTCCTGAAGATGCTCCGTTTGAAAACATATTTGCTCCTGAATCATCATCAGAACCATCTTCATCAGGAGAAATCGACTCTGCTACTTCAGTTCCTCAACAACAACCACATGAACACCTTAGGAAATGGACACATGATCATCCATTGGACAACATCATTGGAAACCCCTCTCGTCCAGTATCAACACGGAAACAACTTGCAACCGATGCCTTATGGTGCTTCTTCAACTCCGTACTCTCTAAGGTCGAACCAAAAGATGTTAAAACTGCCATGAATGAAGACAGCTGGTTCAATGCCATGCAAGAAGAAATTCATGAGTTTGATCGACTTGATGTATGGGAATTAGTACCTGCTCCAGATTGTGCTATGATCATTGCTCTAAAGTGGATCTTCAAAGTGAAGCTTGATGAGCATGGCGATGTATTAAAGAACAAGGCTAGATTGGTTGCAAAAGGATACCGTCAGGAGGAAGGTATTGAATTTGAAGAATTATTTGCTCCTGTGGCACGCATCGAGGCGATCAGAATCTTCCGGGCTAATGCTGCAAGTAAGAATATGATTGTCTATCAGATGGATGTAAAGACGGCTTTTCTTAACGGAGATCTTAAAGAAGTAGTATACGTCAGCCAACCGGAAGGTTTTGTGAATCCAGAGCATCCTACTCATGTCTATCGCTTGAAGAAGGCTCTTTACGGCTTGAAGCAAGCTCCAAGGGCATGGTATGATACGCTATCAAAGTTTCTTCTATCTACTGGATTCAGCAAAGGAGCAGTTGATCCGACATTGTTCACCAGGAAGTCAGGCAAACATTTAATTCACGTTCAAATATATGTTGATGATATTATCTTTGCCTCGACTGACCCCAATGAATGTAATCGTTTTTCAAATGAAATGGGTTCCAAATTTCAAATGTCAATGATGGGACAAATGTCATTTTTCTTGGGATTACAAATATCACAAAGTCCCGGAGGCATTTTTATAAATCAATCTAAATATGCTAATGAGATTTTAAAGAAATTTGGATTTGATTCTAGTGACCCTGTTGACACTCCCATGATAGAGCGTACTAAACTGGATGAGGACCACTCAGGGATCATGGTAGACCAAATGAAATATCGTAGTATGATTGGATCCCTGATGTACCTCACTGCCAGTAGACCTGATGTTCTTTTCGTTGTGTGCATGTGTGCTAGATATCAGGCTAAGCCTACCTAAAAGCACCTTGAAGCGGTTAAACGGGTCTTTCGGTACCTCCAAGGAACCATCAACATGGGACTTTGGTACCCGAAGGACACCGGTATGTCACTAACAGCATATGCAGATGCAGATCATGCAGGGTGTCAAGATACTCGTCGAAGTACGTCTAGAGGTGCTCAGTTTTTGGGTGATAAGCTGGTGAGCTGGTCTTCAAAGAAGCAAATGAGTACTTCTATTTCCTCTACAGAGGCAGAATATATAGCCATATCATCCTGTTGTCCTCAAATCCTATGGATGAGATCTCAATTAACTGACTATGGCTTTGAATTCAACAAAATCCCTCTGTACTGTGATAATAAAAGTGCTATTGCTCTCTCATGCAACAACGTACAACACTCAAGAGCAAAGCATATCGACATTCGACATCATTTCATCAGGGAACAAGTGGAAAAAGGTGTGGTGGAACTCTATTTTGTGAGGACTGAATACCAATTAGCAGACATCTTCACCAAAGCTCTTCCTAGAGAACGTTTTGAGTTTATCCTTCCACGTCTTGATCTAAAGAGTCTACAACCGGAAACACTCAAGCGTCTTCAAAAGGAAGACGAGAAGTAAAGGTCTTTATCCATCTATCTCTTGTATATATTTATTCAAAAAATCAAAATACAAAACTTAAAAACCCACAAAAGAAAATATAAAAATATAAAATTCTCAAAAAATCCATAAAAATTAGAAAATCTTGAAAAATTCCAAAAAATATTGTTATTTTGTCATGTTTTTCCTTATTCGATATCATCTATAGACTTTGTGTTGACATTCAAAGAATGTCACGGGTCTTTAGATGCTCTTCGAATGTGCATAGTTTTGTTTAAAAAAAAATAAAAAAAAAATAAAATAAAATAAAAAAAATAATGCTGAGAAAAATGGTGGTTTATTGTCATTTCAGGCAGTAACCCGTTTTAAAAGTAAAGAACAGAGCCATGCTTTATCTTATTTTTCAAATCTCATGCTCTGATTCTTAAAACAAATGTTTGTCATTAATAAGACAAATGTTTCTCTTTTCAAATATTTTTCCGTCTAATGATTCTTCTGAAAAATATTTGCCATCTAATGAAAACTAAATTGCTTTGAAAATACCTCGTACTCTATTATTCGTGTAAATCATTTGTGCTTATCATTCTGTCAAAATCTCTATCTCTCAATCAACAACTTGTGTCATTGATTGAGGGGGAGAATGATTTTATTCGAATTAAAAAGGTTATTTTGAAAGGTCATTTTTCAAACAATTGGCACGTAAATGAGCAAGGTTTATTGTTAAAAAAGTCAAAAAGAATAATGTTTTATACAGTTGATTCAAAACCTTTGCTAATGTTATGTTTTAAAAAGACAGTCTTGCATGTTTAATCAATGGATTTTAAAGTCTGAAAATCTGATCTTTATCAGTTAAAAGGTTTTTTTCTCAAAAGCAAGTCACTATTCTCCTAAAAAAGCTTCCAAAATTGAATTTAAATCAATAGAGATCACAACTCTCAAAGGAGTTGAAAAATGTGATCGGGGGAGAATTTGTGATGTAAATTGGATTTAAACTGATAATTCGATACATGGTATTATAAGGATGAACAAGCTCTCCTTCCCACATGTGCCAAAACGATTTCAAATTTTCCATGCACATGTTGAGGGGGAGCATCTATCTTAAACCACAAAGATTTGAAACGTGATCAATTTATTTCAATGTGCAGTCTTTTCCTAATATGTGCAAAACATTTTTCAAATTTCTATGCACATATTGAGGGGGAGCAACTATTTTGAAAACCACATTCTTTAAATAACTACTCTTAGATGCAAGCCAACCCCTCAAAGATGAAAATTATTTCTATTATAAAATGATGCTTGATGCACATGTAAATAGACCCAGAATAACCAAGAAAGAGCCATTAATGCTTAATATTTGCGTGTTTCTTGAGTTTTTGTATGTGCAGGTACGGATATGATGAAACAGACAAAAAGAAGCCAAAACCGAAGAAAACCGAGCACGAGAGAAAGAAGAATGCAAAAGCCGATGCTGGGGATGCTATTTATTGGACTTTGATGCTAAAAAGATCAAATTACGGAGTTCGGGACATGTTTTGGGAGTTTTCACATCATTACCTTCACTTTCCCAAATTTTCACAATTTACCCTCACTTTATCAAAATTACCAAATCACCCCTCAACTTTCCCTTAAATACACATTTCACTCCTCATTTTACCAACTTACCATTTACACCTTAACAATTCACAAATTACACCATTGGTCCTTGGTTTTCACAAATTTATGTAAGATATCCTTAAATGTTAAATGTAATTATACCAAGTCCAATCCATAATAATAACACTACCCTTTTTATCATCCTTGGCCCAAGCCCATAACACCAAATTACCCACCCATTTTACCACTTAAAACCCGGTCAATCCTTTTTCCCTCCCAAATAAAACCCAACGAGCGGGGTAGCCCGCGCGTTGCTGCGGAAGTGTTTTGTTGACAAATTAAATGTACTACATACATATTCACCTAACAATTGCATCATAATTCAAACTTAACTAATTTTGACAAATGATCAATACACATATGATCAATAGATAAATGCACTTGCAACATATATAATCAATTGTGATTCCAATAGAATGACCAAGTCTCAGACAACAATTTTGAGATTAGGAACTAATGCTGAGTATATAGTATAATGCCATATGCTGCTAGATTCAGGATCCATTTTGTGAAGCATATAGTTACTTTGTGCTCTGCATCTACTCTCATAAGCAATAACGGTATGCCCATGATATAATTTATCAAACTTTTACCGAAGGCAAACCCTTCACTGCCTTAATGAATTGCAAGTATTAGTCTCATGGTATCTGCAACATAGACATAAACACATAAGTGTGTCCCAAACACAAACATAATAAGGTAATAATAAAAATGCCTCATTCTGGTTGCTGGTTTCAGTACTTATAGAGTAAATTACAAATATGAAACAAAGGGTTTGGATAGTCCAAAGAAAACAAAGTTTAATACAACTTACCCATGAAAAAAATGGCAATATCTTTTTAATAGTTAGGAAAGTAAAAAATATTCTGCAATAATCTCACTAAATGTGAATGGATCAACCATCTACAATGCTTGTAAATTGTCAAACAGCTACTCATACTACCGCATAACAGTATCATTATATGTTCAGCCTAAAACACAGATAAACATAGATAACAACTTGTGCATATGTACAAAAATAAACTGTCATTTGGTGTGACCACATTTGCACGTAGTTTACTGTAGTCTGGAGCGAAATATGTTTAGTATTCATGGCTTAAACACAATCGTACTCTCTTGTTTTCACCCTACTAAAAATTCCTCATTATGAACATCTATCAAACACGACTGACATAACTGTTCTACAACCTATCTTATAACTACAAATAATACATAAGTTGTAACGACAAAAACTCGCATCTTACTGTTGAAAATCCCTATTAGGCAGTTCAGTAAACAAATGTTTGGCTTTAACAATGCAGCATTATAGCAAGTGTGTATCAGTAGAAGAAAGACAGAAAATGAAGTCGAGCTTTAATATACTCGCTCATATGCAGTCATAATTATAGTTGAGCACAAAGATGAAGGGCAAATATATATTCAACAAAGCTCACTCACCATTGATAAAGTCAACAACTGATAGCACAACGGCCTTCGCTTCATCCTGGTACGCGATTCCAACACACCCGAAATCTTACTTGACAAACTCTTTGTTGTCAAAAGGCAACGGGCCCAACAACAAATGCACTTTTATTCCCAAAGGCAGGACAAATGTCTCCAAGAGCTTTGGAGAGAGTGGTCTTTCCAGCAAGTATGCCCGTTTCCTGTAACGTGTTTGTATAGAAAATTAACCATCAGTACTATTGCTTCATATTTGATAACAAACTTCCTAAAATGCAAATGAATAAAAATAAAGAGCGCGTATGATTTATCTTGTATAGTTCAAATGGGTACCGTAAAACTAAAGGCTATGTGACTAAAGTTATTATAAAAAGATCGATTAGAGTAATAATGATGAAGTTACTGCATACACATCTGTCGTTCAATCTTTACACAATTTATTTAAAAAATTATTCGGCCATTTATGAGTTTTGACCTGTACTTACAGGTCACCTGTTTGGCATGACACTTTTTTTAATTGTCATCCCAACTTCCATCTCTGCAGTTCTATCATATGTGATACAACAATGCAAAATGGAAAGCTTTTTATTGAATCTTGCTACTATAAATAGAACTTGAACAAATTACAGAAATAGAAAGTCATTTACCTAGAAGTTGAGGTCTCCCAGATCTATAATTAGTTGACCATCAGTGACAACTATAACTTTAATTTTCTTCTTAGGCGAAGCCTTTAAGATCTCAAGAATCTGTCACCTATAAAAATAACAATTAGCTAATCGGACACATGAAACCAAGGGTTCCCAAGAATATGTACACAAACAAAGGTGATAGGAAACAACTGAGTCATGAACTTTTGCCAACAATAAATATGACCGAGTCATGAATTATAAAAAAAACAAAAAACAAAAAAACAAAACAAAAACATATTATGACTGAGACATCGTTAGTAAAAGATGATACGTTGCAGCTTCGTACACACAAATCACCCCCAACATAAAAGAGTTGCAGAGTTAATGAATCATCACAGGCAAGCAAGTAGTACTCAAATAGGACCCACACACACCCTGTTTAAATTCTTCAAGTAGTTGACGATTAAACTAATAACTTTCTTAAACTTTACAATTGACAAAAACAACGCATCCCGACCTATAAATCTGTAACCATAATGACGCATATATAAAGTCACTGGTATTAAAAAAAATGTGTTCCTGACACTTAATATGTAGATAACCTCACGTCCTCAACTTTCTTAGATCCTATTTAAAATCAGTAAAATCAATAACCATAACCTCTTATGACTCATTCCTACTTTCTATAACTGAAAGTGGCATGAAGACGACAGACCTAATAGACTGACAAATTAAAAGAGGCAACAATTAAAACATCAAACAGATTAACAACACCACATAATCACTCACCTTGAATCACATCAGCATAAAAAAACCTAAAAATGTTTCATATTTTCAATAAAACAGTCTTTGTTCTACAATTCAAAAAACAATTACACGAAAATGATTAACCTAATGTAGCAAGAAACTAAAGGCCATAAAAAACAAATGGTTACCTGTTCCAAGAAACTGCAGTTAATGTAGTGTCTGAAATCTGTCAACAGCTAACATCCTCCACTTAAGGATGCGCCACTCTTGATATCGTAGTACCTACTATAGAATAAGCAGATTATCCAAACACTCAGATTACTTAATTAGCAGAGTACTTACTAATTCAAACATGGCATGTTTAATAAACTCGGTGTAGCAATTCGGGTTGGTCTGCGAAACTGCCCTTGCTTAGGCTGCAGCCATCGCTCAATGGTTCTTTGAAAGCATCACACTATTGCCTGAGAAAAACAGCCATCCAATTAAAGTATTATCCAAAGATATAAGCTCAACACGCATGGAAATCTTGAAGTCGCATACAACTACTACAATATTTTTTTGAGCAATATATGAGTAATATCATGGCCCCTTTAAATCATTCTATACGCAATAATTTTCTTATCCACTGCCATTTATTGAATAAAAACTAAGGTAAAAGGAAAATGGTCAAACGGGTCGAAAATCATCCAAATTTGCATAGAACCTAATAAGTCGGGTTATTTATAAACTAATTGATATGTAACATAATTATTATTCACAAAACAAAGACTAAAATCATGTGCACCATGCATACTTACATAGTTGCATTAATACTAATAAAGCATGACATTAATGGTTTGGACTTTCGAATTGTATTCTATTCTATAAGGGTTAATCAACGAATATGATATGAAACTGGCACAATCCTCAAAGCATAACTTATGCCTCTCTTAATTGATCTCTAATTTACATACCTTTTATTCAGAATCACGCAACAACAACAGATGGCTCATGGCTTCATGCTACTAAAACCAGGGGGTTTTACTTTTAGATAACAATCCCACTAAAAATGAGGAAGTATATACTGTCACAATATTAAGTTTCAGTGGGTTTGGTTGCACGCTCTGACCTATGTGTAGCTCCGCCACTTGTTCATGGTAAACAATTAAGTAGTAAGCACAACATAACATAACTTAAAGCATAACTATAGCGAGTGGTCAGTTAGAACATAGCTATTTTGATAAGGCATGGTTAATTCAAAACGGGCATAAACAATAATAGAATAAGAAAACGACAATTCTCATGTAATTTGAAAGAGCAAAACAAATACTATATAAGAATCTACCTACAAGAAAAAAAAAGGGTAATCCACATGATTCCACATGAGAAACTTGAGCAAGCAACTCGCATACGGTGACAACAAAATTATCATCATCTTCAGCCTTTTGATCCATATCTTCTACTAACAAAAAAAAATAACCGGTGAAGAATAAATGACGAAAATAAATGAAACCCACATGATCAGTGAAACAAAAATCTTAAACCAACAATTAAAAATATATAAAGTAAAAAAAAAAAAAAAATTACATGTACATTAAGATGATCTTTATAGAGAATAAATCTTCTAAAAAGAGTGAATCATTAAACTTACTCACCCTCATAGAGACCCATTAGATCTTTGATCATTTAAGAAACGATAACGGAAGCCGTTTGATTTTCCGGCAAGGCTTACGATTCCGATCAGTATCTACAGCTTATTTGTGTAGTGATTTTCTCACATCGATTTGTAACACGCAGAAAAGATGTATGAAGAATCGATGAGTGTGTGTGTGTGTTTTTAGAGAGAGGAATATGATACTGATGTGTGGAAGGTTCAAGAGAAGCGGTTTGTGTTTGTACCAACTATAGAACAAAAGAAAGCACTCTTAAGTCTACAGTTGCATGAACAGTGCCCACAACAAATATGGTCCGTTAAAAACGTAGATCGTGTGCATCTCGACCGTCAAATTCGAAACCGACACACTGTTCATTGGCAAACAGCAATCCTGCCTTTTAAATATATAGTATAATATAATATAATTACTATTTACTGTCTCCCACATATTTACCCTGCTTCTCCTAAATTACCCGTACATCAAGTGATTCTAGAACCCTCTGACACTAGCCTGACAAGTCAGGATTGCCACGCTGGCAATCCGTGTGATGTGAGATAAGAATGCAAGATCCAACGTCCCAAATTCAGCTTAAGTATGAAGCTGTGATTGAATGGCTGAGATTACAAGTGGGAAGGATCCTGAAGCTTCTGAAGATCAAGACCCAAACCCTTGGCAGCAGCTATAAATACCCTTGAGCATCCAAGAAGGAATTCGTCCAGTTTTTTATGCTTTAGAAGAACTTTGGCCATTTATATTTTGTCATTTAAATGTTTTCAATTAGTTAAATAGTTTTGAAAATCAGTTGTACTTTGTAATTTTCAGTTTAATTAATGCAAGTTTATTTTTACTTTCAATTTCTTGCACCAAATTTCATCTTAAACTGTCATCATTGTTAAATTACTGTTTCTGTGGTTTCCTTTCCTGTTCATTAAGCTCACATAAGCTTTTCGTAGCTTATGTGAGCCGAGTGTTGATTCATTTTGCTCTAACTGCTGATTTTGTTTAAAAGTCAAGAAAAGTCAAACCCAAAAGTCAAATTGATTTCTAGATTAAAACTTGTTTCTAAGTTGTTAAACAGTTGATTCTGATGTTCATTGGCTCATTTTCAATTCAGTTTTCAGTTTATTACATCAAGGTTTAAGAGTTAATTGCATTTTAGTAGTTATAAGGGGTGTTTGGATTTAGATTAGATTTAAAGTTTTAAAGTTTTTGGTTAGATCAAGTTTAGTTTATAGATTTTAGAATCTGTTTTCAATACTTCCTTTATCATAATTTCAAGTGTGACAAGTCAGTTTGAGGTTTATGGTTAAATCTGTCAAAACTCATTTTCAATCTTAAAAGTAGTTTTTGTAATTTTTCTCAAACAGTTTTCATGATTTTCATTGTGTTATAAAATATGTAAAAATTAAAAAAAGCATTTTCAGTAGCTGGTTTCAGTATCCTCAAAAGGAAAAAAATAGAAAAAATCATTTGCTTATAGTGCTTGCAGCTTGAAGTTGGTGGACATGAGCTGACCTCCCCTGTACCACAGTATGTCTGTGTCCAGATAAGTGACTCATCAACTGATCTCTTGCTTATTTAGTCATAATTGTGGTTAGATGCTTGGTCCCCTTAGAATCTTATAGTGTAGATTTAGTTCCCTTAACTTAGCTTATTGTAGGATTTTACAGCTTCATTGTAGCTTTTAGAGTTTTAGAAATTCACAAGGTCTGTTTGGTTTGTAGTTTGATAATAAGTTTGTTTTGCTTTGAGAATTAGTTAAATAAGTACTTAGGTTCATAAGCTTGAATTAGAGTTTGTTTTGGTTTCCTAGTTCACTAAATGCAAGCTTGAACTCAGCCTGCTAGAAACCACATCTGTTCATTTCATTTCTACACATCAGGTCCCATATGCCCAAATCACTTTTAGTTTTGATTTTTAATTTCTTCACCTTAAGTCCCTTTTAGCTATAATTCTGGATATAAGCTCTTTGGTTGGTTGTGGTTAACAGGGTATTTTTAGTTTATTTTTAGGATTTTTATAAGCCACTTGAATTAGAGCTCAAAGTACCCCCAGTAGGGCCGTTTGGCAAAGTAGACTAGAAACTGAACTTGTGCCTTTTAGCTGTTAGTTTGTGCTTATTTGACCCATATCAGTTGCAGTAGCTTAATCTTAGTTAGTTTAGATCAGTTTTAGGCTGTGGTAGCTTATGGTAGCTTATTGAGGCTTTTAGCTTAATTTCATGTCCTTATTCATTTAAGTTGTGTGTCCAAATCATAGTTCCTGTGATCATTAGTTGTTTCTTTTTCATATTTTTATAATATTCTGGAAGTTTTCATATTTTTCAATGGTCTTTTGCTATTTTTCTGCATTTAATTTCATTTTCTAGGATTTTTAATTAGTATGTAATACAAATAAATCAGAAAAGGTTCTAAAAAATATGTTTTCATTTTTCTCAGATTAAGAAAAATATAAAAAGCCAAAAAAATATTTTTCCATAATTTTCCTAGTTCAAATTATAATTTTTTGCGATTTAATTAGTTTAAAATAGTTTTTAATTCATAGAAAATATTAAAAAGTCAGAAAAAGGTGATTCCAGTTTTTAAAATTCTTTTTAGTTAATTAAGATTTTTGAAAAATAGTTTTATAATTTTCACACTAGTTATCCCAATTTTTAGCATTTTAGGTCTATTTTAATTGTCCAAAATTAGTTTTTAATTCAAAATAAATCAAGAAAAACCAAAAAAAATTGTTTTAAATTTCAAATAATTTTAAAATATCATTTTTAGCTGTAGAAAAATATTAGTTCAATTTCATGGGTTAAATTAGATTAGTTGCATTTAATTCACGTTTTATTAATTACGTTTTTCGCGTTTTTAGTTTTAAATTGCATACTTAGTCGTTTTTACCTAATTGCATCATAGATTATGTAGTTTTAATTGCTTTCCCTTATTATTGCTTGCCTCGTAGATTAGAAATCAATCAAAATCCTTTTTACCCATTCGAATCCCGAATCACGCGACGTGAGTTGTTTACTCCATTCATCCCTCGTTGGGAAAACGACCCGGGAAATACATACCTTTGTATTTCTTCAGAAAATATCTATTGTACGAAAAACGACAAATCAGGGGAGCTCTTGTTCTAAAAAATATCAAAAACAATCCAGGTACAAAATGCTTTGATAATATATCACAAGTATCTGGATTGATTTTAAAATAGTTTTCAATTGGTTCCAATGGCAGATGAACAATACCAAATAGACCGACCAACTTTACTTTATGTATGGTGATATAAGGATGATAAAGTTAGGTATTTGTTTCCATGATCGGCCAGAACCGGAGGGATCTACCCAGGGACAATCCACTAGATAGAGTAGAAGTCCTTAGGTATGATGAAAAAAGGAGAAATGTGAGATATGGGAAGAGTGCGAACTGAGACTGAGCTAGTATTGGAATAAACCCAACAAGGTTCTAGTTATGAAGTCTCGGTAAGCACTGAAGTGGTTGAAGAATGAAAAAGAATTGAATGTGAAAAGGGGTGAAAATAAATAGCCCTCCATTTATTCAACCTTAGGGCAGAAACCGGGTTCAATTCATATGCTACTGATGGTTACCAAGGTAACATCGGTATTGAAAACAAGACGTCATGGACCCAGTGACGCACTGCACTACAATTTCCTAAGCTACTCAAGTTCCTCTTAAAAGGGCTTGTTTCATTCTCACGGGGAACCTACATAATCTATCGACTTTCTCTTAGAGTTTGTTGATATTGAAGAAGGAAACCCTCTCCCTAGTCTCCGGCTTAGGAACCAAATATGCACAATTGAGTCTAGAGCCACGAGATCATCAAATAAATCTCCTTAGGACACTGTCAATGAAGACTCTCTGTTTCACACAATGTGGAAAGAGAGATTATATCTTATGAGTCCTACGCATTATCCTTGTGGTATTGCCAGAACATCTGAGTGATATGCAAACATATTCACAATGAAGATGGAAAGCCTTCTGGAGCCAACATCAAACAAGCTCCTGGTGGGTGGCATGTGAGATCTATCCAATAGATCAACCATGTGACAACTGAACAGAAACAATGGGGCGATTCAATCTTTTGAATCAATCCTGGTTCAGGTTATGGATTGACGGATACCTTTGAAAAACCGGTCGTTGTGCTTAAAAACTCTTTTCTTTAGCACATCGACTGTGTACTAATATTTCAAAAATAAAAAGGTGTTTATGATTGATAATTGATTTTCATTAAAACCTTCGTTGTATTGCAAAAACAATTTCTATTGAGCGATACACGATTGTTTTCAAATCTCTTTTCATCAATCAGTGAATCTCAAATTCGCTGGTTCACTCACTCCGTGTTGTCTTCTTTGAGACGTTTCGGTTTGAGAACAGCTAGAGCAGCTGCGAAATCCTGTCAAGGAAATTCTTCAGAATTATACCTGATCACAGGCAGTACTTGTACTGATCAACGAGGAACCGTGGGCCGTGTACCTCAATTCAACGAAAGTGATCAAAGACACTTTTGTGCACTTTATTGCTAACTGTTGTATGCAGGTATGCCCGACGTTTGCAGCTGATCAGAATAAAGCGGTCAATCCATAGCCGCATGCTCACACTACTCATTCATCTCAAAAGAAATCATGATAGGTGCTTCAACGACTCTGATACTTTCACTCCATGCTTCTGCCATGCTGCTGCAAATATCATGAATCAGTAAAAGCTTCCGCTACTCTGATGAGAATACATCATGATCCAGAATGTGAGCATGTCAGTCCAAATGTCACAACATCACATAATACCAACACCACAATGGAAGAGACAGAGATTATTGTTAGCTGATGATCTTAATGCTGGCTCAAAACTCATCATCACGTGGATCAGTTAAAGACCTCCACTTGAATTATCCAAAACATGCGGAACATGAAGAATCAATGACTACGTGCTACTGAGCAAAGAACTTAATCAAGAATCCTAGAACAATCTAATGTAATATCTGTTTGTATTCATTGTAAATTGAGGTGACCTCCCTTAGGGGGAGATTGTTAGGAATTAAAAAATCCAGTCGTTAAAGATTCGGTCACCTCAAGTATATGTATACGTTAGAAAGCTCGTAGTCGTAGTCATGTTATGTTAGTAAGTAGTTTGTTTTGTAACACCGTGGAGGACGGACGGGTCTTTACCCACTGTATGCCCGATCCACAGCCTGTAGGTGCCGTTTATTTGTAAGACACTATAAATACCCTCTGCCTCCCAAGGTAGAGGGTTGGAGCTTCAATACCATTTTTCTTTGTTTCACATAGTTCCCAACTCTCTTCCCTTTCTCTCTCTAGAACTTTCTCTCTCTAAACATACTTGAACGCCTCATATGATTATGGTTTAGAGTATTATGGTTTAGAGTGTTTGTGAAATCCTATATCTTACACCATTAACATGGGACTTGTAACCACCCGCATTTTCAGGTTACTTTTCATTTTCGAGAATTTACTATTCACTTTTACTATTCATTTTTCACTATTCATCCGTAAAATTTTTATTTCACATTCTCGTAAGATAAATTATTTTAGTAATGAACTGAGAGTTTGACAATCGTTAGATCATTTTCGCAAAAGTTATTAAGAAAACATCGTTATAAAGTTTCATTTTGGACGGTCCATCGTTTAAACATCACGCGCATAACGAAAATCAACTCTGATAATTTTCCTAACATCAGATAAATTCTTAGATCACTCATGATTAATTTGAGAATTTTTAAAATTCATTTTTATGTTACCAAATAAGCCCTGCGCTGAAAAACTAAACTTACGTTTTAAACAAACCTACTTACATACAGACTTAACGATTCCTGCACAGTGTTTCTAATATGTTTTTGATGCTTTTACATTTTTTGGAAAAGTCAAACATATTTCCCTCCTCCTTTGACCATAAAGGAATTAACCTTATACGTTCTACATTTTTGCATAAATCGCGTAACTTTTAAACTTCACAAATAACTGTTAAGTTATCCCGCGTATGAAGAAAACCACATTTTGACATCTCATATCACTTTTAGACTAATTTTAGTCTACTCTAAATAAATTCACGGTCGTTTCCCTGAAATTTCGTTTTTTTCCGATAAACTGCGAATTACGCGTTTTTGACCCGTGTTTCCAGCTTTAAGCAGCGTTTTTGCACCCAATGAGACTTATCACTCATTTTATATTTTTAGATGGAGTATAATGATGAGTCTCACCATTCCTTTAAGTTTCATATTTTTACGATACCCGGTTTTACGTTTTATGGCCTAAAGACTTACGGTTGGCATTTAACGGAACCAAAACTTACTCTAAACTCTTGATATTATCAAAACTTATCATCTAAGACACCTAGACACTATGAGACCGACTTAAGGAGGGGGAGTCATCATATTGGTGGCTTAATCCTAACCATGGATCATTTTGATCATTACAAGTGTCCTAACTTAACCATGGTTAATAATTAACCCAATATATGGTTAACCAAACTTACCCTCCTATAAATAGGAAGTGAAATACATCATAAACTCATTCACAAACTGATTTTGGTCGTTCATACCCTAAACCACTCACATCTTCCATCATTTGAGCTTTAAACTCCAAGTTTTAGCAAGAAAGTTCCAAAGATCAAGCTACTTCATCCAATCTCTAGCAAGTAAGTGATCTTCTTGAGTTTAGATCCACTCAAGTCACTTAGTACTTCATCACCAACTCTTCAAGTTTGCAAGGGTGCCAAGGTGTGGAAAGCTAGCTCAATCCAAAGTCTAAAGTGATCAATCAAAGTCCTATCCTTACTAAGTTACTCCTTTCTATTTTGAAAGCCAAAAGTTGTAAGCAACTTATCACCACCATCATCTCATCTTTATTATTCATAATCTTAACTATTTCATGCTATATATATAGTTACTATGTTGATTCATGATGTACATATACTCAATCACTTGTTTTAATTCACATATTGTCATATAAGTAACAAACTAGAAAACTAGTCATATCCTATACATGTGAGACCATTAAAATCAGTAATATATGGACTATGTAACTTACATAATATGGTAGACAAGATAAAAAGGTAAACATAGCAACTTGAATCACCCGAAACGGACAAACGAGTCAAAAGTTATAGGCAAAAGAAGTTAGCGAAACCTAAACGCCAAAACTGCCATATGGGGACTGCTTGGTTCTGCCATTTTGAAAGTCGTACTTATGATCCGAATCATAAAAAAGTTAAAACACGAAAGTTGTCCGGAACGACGTTTTCCTTCAATAACAAAGAAGCTCGGACCTTGAAAACGCTTAAATAGGCCAAAAATCTTTCAAAAACAGAAACTGCCGTAAATATAGTCTCACAACTATACTTTTGTCACAACTAAAAGCAAACCAAGACGCCTAATGGCCATTAGCCAAGACCACGGCTACGGCTAAGGCCAAAGCTAAGTCTCAAGACCATGGTAGTCAAGACCAAAGTCACGGCAAGACTATGGCTAAAGCCTCGAGGCTTGTTTGAAACGACGAGAACTTGTAAAAACTAGATAGTTATTAAAACATGATAAACTTTATGTTATAACAATCTTCACTCAAAACATATGTTGTATTTACTAAGTGCTACAATAGTAGGGAGCTTCATGTGAGGGGTTTCATTTGAGTAAAACGTATCGACGAGTTGCTGGATTTACGAATTAAAGTGTCCTAGCTCCTCGAACGTTTACTGCATGACCTCTGAATTATGATGGCCCGAACGGTAGTACGATATCTATAAACTAAATACGTTTTCACATATTAAAGATCTTTCTAAAAACATCAAATGAAAATTGACTACATCATGATCAACATAGGGATATATATATAGGATGGTTTATGTTTTCCTAAAACATTATTCCAAACTTAAGTCGCAACATTTCATTTTTAGGTTGTACGTAGAAGTCTTCCGACTTATCCATCACATCCGTTAGTACTTAACGTCATCAACTCTTGGTGAGTTCATAGCCCCACTTTCTATTACTTAATTGTTTTACAAACCCTTGGGGGAGATACATGCTTTATTTTAAACCGAACACATTGCTTTCAAATTGTATGCTTATCTGATTGTTTTATTAGTACTAAGTTACCACATTTGCCAAACATAAGTCCCTAAATCATGAATCATTAATCACTATGTGAGAGTGGGCGCGAATATTGTGAATAGATCTATTGGGATTGACGAATCCCGTTTGTGTTGGCCCGTTAGAGGCAAACAAACGCACTATATTTGAGTAACATTAGGTAAAAATGGCAATTTTACCTACCAGGGCACGTACCAACAATTTCTCCAATTAAATTTGGAACACGTTAACGCCTTGATTGCATGATGCTTAGTCTAATAATAACTGTTTTGTTTTCAAACCATTGGTGTGAGTCTAATTAACTCACACTACCAACATAATGTGTTCAACCATTAAACAAACTCTATGAATTTCACTCAACCTTTGTGTTGACAGTTTTAAGCATGTATTTCAGGTCCATAATGTCGGGAGCAGGCACGGAAGGGCAAGATCAAGAAGGCTATACATAAATAATTTATCATTCACAAAGCATCAAAAACTTTATATTGATGTCTTTTGTAATCAATGGAACCAACTGGGACATATTTTGTAAACTCTGATATATTTGAATGATGAAACCTTTTTAAAACGACTCCTTTAGAGATCGTTTTCTATTATTATGACTGTTGTGCCATCAAGTAATACCCAGTTTGAATTCCGCTGCATATCTGAATTGGGGGTGTTACAGGACTTTAGTATCCAAAGGACACCACCATGTCACTAACAGCCTATGTAGATGCTCACCATGCAGGGTGTCAAGATACTCGTCAAAGTACATCAAGAGTTGCTCAGTTTTTTGTGATAATTTAGTAAGCTGGTCGTCAAAGAAGAAAATGAGTACTTCTATATCTTCTATAAAGGCTGAATACATTGCCATGTCATCAAGTTATGCTCAAATCTTATGAATGAGATCCCAAATATCTGACAAAAGTGCCATCGCTCTCTGCTGCAACAATGTCCAACACTCAAGATCAAACCACATTGACATTCGACATCATTTCATCAAGTAAAAAGTAGAGAAATGTGTGTTTGAACTCTATTTTGTAAGGACTTAGTATCAGTTGTCAGACATCTTCACAAAAGCTCTTCCAAGAGATTGGTTTGAATTTATCCTCCCGCGACTCGGCATGAAAAGTCTGTAGCCGGAAACTGTCAAACGTCTTCAGGAAGAGGATGAGGAGTAAAGGAGTTTCTTCACCAATTATTTATAAGTAATTTTCAAAAATCAAAATAGAAAATTATAAAACCAACAAAAACACATAAAAATTTGAAAAATCAGAAAATTCCAAAAGTATTTTTTTTCTCAAGGCATGTCTTCTGATATCGATAACATCTACAATCCTAGAAATGTCATTCAATAATGACACGGGGTTTTAGATGAAGTTCGAGCAGAAGTTCAAATGTTTTTCAAAACATGCCTTAAAATGTGGTTCACAGTCATTTCAGGTTGTGACTTGGGCTTAAAACTATGGCTTACAATCTTTTCAGGTTGTGACCCACGCTTTAAATCATGGCTTACAGTTATTTCAGACTGTAACCCGTTTTTCAAGAAAGGAAAGTGCTTTACTAAATCATTTTATCAATTTTGTGCACTTATCCTAAAACAAAATCAGGAAAGCTCGTGGCCAAAAAGACGGTTGTTCCTATTCAAATGTATTTCATTTGAAGATTCTTCAGGAAAATATTTGTTTTCTCATAGTGATAACATTGTTTGAAAATAATTCGGACTCAATTTTTTTGAAAATCAACTGGACTCCATTTTTGTCAAAACATTTGTCACTCAATCAACAACTACGGTCATTGATTGAGAGGTAGAGTGATTTCAAATCGGTTTTTATTTGGTTTCAAGCCGGAAAGAACTGTACCACAAGACCGACCATTTTACTTTATGCATTGGAGTTATAAGGATGGTAAGGTTAGGTATTAGTTCCCATGATCCCGCCAGAGCCGGAGGGATCTACCCAGGGACAATCCACTAGATAATGTAGAAGTCCTTAGGTATGACGAAAAAGGGAGAAAATGAGAATAAGGGAAGAGTGCCGACTGAGATAGAGCTAGGACTGAAAAAAAGAACCCCAACAAGGTTCTAGTAATGAAGTCTCGGTAAGCACTGAAAAAAAGAACCCCAACTCAAGTTCTCTTAAAAGAACTTGTTTCATTCTCACGGAGAACCTACATAATCTATCGACTTTCTTTTAGAGATAGTTGATATTGAAGAAGGAGACTGATTCGTTGTTGTGATGAAATAAACACAATATCAATATATCAAATTAGTCGTAAAATCCGACAAGTCAACCTTTTAGGAAAAGGGTTAACGTGCCAAATCTCACGAATGTGATAAAAGTGATACAGGGAAAGTGATTTCCCTGGTCATGTCCCAACGAGGTGTGAATGGAAGGATTCGTTGAATTTTGTGATATATAACTTGAATTGTTTTTAATGATTTTTGGATTTTGATTTACGTTTTCTACAAATTAATGAACGGGAAAGTAATTAAGGCTACGGGAACAAAGTAAATCACAAATTAACTACTACTAAGCCTAAGGAATGATAAAACGATGCTAAACTATATCCTAGGGTACTAAAATGCAAAAACGCGAAAAACCGGGAACGCACCAATCCTCGAAAGTGAAAAATATGCAATTTAAGTCCTACGAGTGCAAATATAATTTTCCTACATCCTACATGACTAAAAATAATTTGAGAAAATGGCCGGGTATGTTTTCGAATTTTATTTTATTTATTGCGAATCAAAAACTAATTTATACTAATTAATTAATAAAAAATACTAAACTAATTTAGAAAAATACGAGAAAATTACATAAAATACTTTGAATTAAATACTGTCTAGGAAAAACAGAAAGGGAATATGGCCTAATCTAAATAAGTTGAAAATAAGCAAACTACTCAATAAGCTAAAAAGCAAACTACTCAGAAAGGGAATATGGAGATTTGGATCATTTGAACAATCCGGAAAATCCATTTAAAGAACAGAAATTATTGTAAATATTTGAACCAAAAGATCGAAGAATAGGACCAAAGATCTTTTTCATTTAAAACAATTCGTTTATCCAAATCTTTTTATCCAAATCTTTTTCATTTAAAACAATTCGTTTATCATTATCATCACCAACCACAAAATCATTATCTTGTAAGGTTAATTAACCTTACAATATCACCAACCACAAGCCTTACATCATTGCTTACCTATATTTACATTATTAACATTACCTATATTTACATTAACAACCACTTAACAAGAAAAGTCCCTAGGGAAGTTGGTGTGTGTGAGATGTGTTAAGGATGTGTGGTGAGGAGGTCAGTGTTTCGAGTCCCACTTCCCATTTTTTTTTTTTTTTTTGCTTTTTCTTTTTTTGCAACTTGAAAATGAATCAAAGTATAACTCTTTTACTAAAATCACCAACCTTGGAACTAAGCTGTGAGAAACCAACCAAAAAAGAACATAACCTGAAAAAAAAAACACTAAAGGGCCTTTTGGGACAGCACAACCAAACACCCCTTCACCCACTTTCTTTGGTCAAATAAGCAATGAACAAGGTACTTCAAAAGGAGAACTAAGCTAAAACATGAATTTCAAAACTACAATAAGCTATACATATCAAAAATCAACTGAAAGGGGGAGGGAAACAGTGAGTAAAATGAACTAATTCAAAGGAACCTTAAGCTAAGAAAATGAGTAAAAAGCAATTAAAATCTAATAATAAGCTGAGATTGATTAAACCTAAACTAATTTCACTAAGTAGAACCTAAGGGATGGTAAATAAGCATAAAGAAACCTAATAAGCTCTAAAAAAACGTACAACAGCTGCTGTTGTAACAGCAGCACAGGGCACCAAGGGGGGGTTTTGACCTTGAGAAAAGCGGTCAAGAAAAATAAAAAATAAAAAAATAGAATAAAAATACTAGCTAGTAGATCAGCAACTAGACAACAACTGTACCAAAATTTATAGCATACGGACTTAAAATGAAGAAATTAAAAATCAAAAACAAAGGGCTGTTGGGGCTATTATGCTACTGTGACAGGGCAGTTAAGGGAACTATTGGGGGGCTGAATAAGCTACAATAATGCTTCTAAAACACAAATAAGCACTTACAAACACTAATCATGCATCTATCTTTTTGATTGCCACTAAAACTACTCCTAAATTTATTCTTAAACTACTGAAATCTAGGCAACAAATAGGGTGAAGGCTGCTGTTGGGGCATGAATCACAGCAAAAAAAGAAACTCATGACTTCTTCTCCAAAGCTTGTTTTGCAAGCAAAAAAAAAAAAAAAAAAAAAAACAAAAACAAAAAAAAAACAAAAAAAAAAAAAAAAAAAAAAAAAAAAAAAAAAACAAACAAACAAACTCAGAATAACCTCTATCTTGACTGATGCAAGACCAAAAGTGGATCAAAAGAGCTTATGACCCACATAAAGAACTTAATCCAAACACTACCCTTGGCAGAAAAGCTCAACTTTTTGAAGCAGAAAATAGTTAGGAACCTTAAAAAAAACTTCTGATTTTACTCTTAACAAAATCTTCGAAATAACCTTAAACCAATTAAGATCACAATGGACAAATTCAGGAATAAAATCAAACTGCTTAAATTTTTGAGTAAACAGGAATTAAAATAAACATAAATTAAATTGCAATGGAATAAAAAATTACAAGAAAGTAATGACAAATAAAGTAAAAATGGCACTAGACATAAATTTCTAGACAAACTTTTCAATAATCCTAACTGCTATTTATATACTAACCTATAAAACTAGGTCTTGGGTCTTCTGTCTACATGCTTGTGTTTGTTTTGTGTGAGAGAATTGAGACTTTGTCCATCTATGCTTGTTGTCTATTCATTACAGCCATTGATAATTCGTTGGTGCCCAATCCTACAATATCAATCATTGGATTGCTTCTTTGTGTGCCTTGGATTGCCACAGTGGCAAGATGCCCCATGTGAACTTGGCTTGGCAGCATCTGGGATGAGAGAGAGACAGGAGTGAGTTGGGATTTGGGTAACTTTGCTTTGGCGCCAAAAGGTATCTTTTCTGGGATTTTGTTTCTGGTTTTGTTGGGATAAAAGAAATGGGAGAGAGGGGGGTCAGGGAAAGGGTAAGGGTTTAAAAAGTGGGGGGGTTAAGAAAGGGGTTCTAAAGGTTTAAGATAAAATGGAAGTAAATTGTTTTATTAAAAGTGTTTTGTAATTTTTGTAAAATGTTTTTTTTTTTTTAAAGAAAATTAGAAATTGGTTTTAAGAAAAATTGAGTTCTTATAAAAATTGGATTTTAAAGCAAAATCGGGATTTATTTGGAGTTTAGGGTAAAAAGGTTAAATTTGTCATTTTGGGTATCGGGGAAGGGTAATTTGGTGATTTTGGTTTCGGATTAGGTTTTAAGGTTTGTTTTCCCACTCTCACTCCAAAAACATGTCTCGGGCTCTGAAAATATAAAAAATCACTCATTGGCTCCGTCTGATTCAACACTTTTCTGATTTTGCTTGTTTTCGCTCTGTTTTCAATCCTTTCCTACCTGCAAGACACAAAACACACTCCGAGGATATTTTTAACATATTTTGAGCATATTTGGGTGTTTTTGGTCATTTTTGTGGTCTTAGGTGGGTAAAAACGATGAGTGAATAAGCACTCATCAAATCCCCCCACACTAGGCAATTGCTAGTCCCTAGCAATCAATCATGTAAAGTAATGAATGAAATCACGAGCATACCCCATTTTGTAATTTATTCGATGCGAGAAATTTAAACTAGACTAAATGTAAACAACATGCTTGATTAACAAAAAGTGGTATCATGGAACGGGATTCACACAAAATGGGTGTCTCTAGGGAATTTGAATCGTCATCCTCTTGTTTTAAGAATGCACTGTGTCCATTGTCACCTCGGGTGTGGTACTCTGTAGGTTTTAAGAATGCACTGTGTCTATTGTCACCTCGGTTTCTTGTTCCACGTCCCTCACCGAAGAGGGATTAGGAATTGAGGGTCAATCATATGCTCTACCACTTCGGGTGGTAGCTTTCAACTCACCCTTTGGGTTGGGAATGGTATTACCCAGCAGGGATCTCGAATTTGAAGCTTGATTCATTTGACACATAAGACTACTAAACATGTTCTCAATTTTGTTTTGAGATTGATCATTTTTGTTTTTTGTGGTCCTAAATTCATTTTTAAGCTCATTACTTTGTTTAGACATCGAAGTTTGGAAATCATTTTTCAAAGATGTAATTTGATTTTGCATTTCCCTCATGTTAGCCTCATTTGTCTTGATGTAATTAGCAAGTTCATTGGAGGGAACAGTCGGAGCTTGGAAATTAAGAGCTTAATACCCTTGTGTTAGATATTACTTTTCACATACACATCAAACCATAACAAAAAGTAGCATATAGATGGAATTCTAGAGAGAGAAAGTTAGAGGTTTAGGGAACTTAGTGAGAGAAAGTGAAAGATATTATTATGAGCTCCAACTCTCTACCTTGGAAGGTAGAGAGTATTTATAGTCTTACATAACTCGCCACACTTTGGGCTGTGGATCAGGCATACAGTGGGTAAAGACCCGTCCGTCCTCCACGGTGTTACTTAACTAAATAACTACTTAACTTAAAAGAACTACGACTACGAGCTTTCTAACGATTACATATACTTGAGGTGACCGACTCTTTAATACCGGGAATTTCTAATTCCTAACAATCTCCCCCTAAGGGAGGTCACCTCATTCACGTACCAAAATTACATAGAATACAAATAGATATTACATTAACACTTGATCTTGCATTCTTGATGTAGTTCTTTGCACTTAAACTCGTAGTCATTGATTCTTCACAATGCATGTTTGGTTATTCCAAGTGGAGGTCTTTTACTGATCCACGTGATGATAATTTTGAGCCATCATTTGAGATCATCAGCTATCAACAATCTCTGAGACATCCATTGTGGTGTTGTGACTTTGGGACCGACATGCTCACATTCTGGATCATGATATCTTCTCATCAGAGTAGCGGAAGCTTTAGTTGATTCATGATATTGGCAGCAGCGTAGGAGAAGCTTGGTGTGAAAAATATCAGAGTCATTGATGCACTAATCATGATTTCTTTTGAGATGAATGTGTTAAGTGAGCATGCGGCTGTGGATTGACTGCTTCATTCTGATCAGCTGCAAACGTCGGGCGTACCTGCATACAACAGTTAGCAACAAATCGCACGAAAGTGTCTTTGATCACTTTCGTTGAATTGAGGTACATGGCCCACGGTTCCCCGTTGATCAGTACAAGTACTGCCTGTGATCAGGTAGGATTCCTAAGAATCTCCTTGATAGGGTTTCGCAGCTGTTCTAGCTGTTCTCAAACCGGAACATCTCAAAGAAGACAACATGGAGTGAGTGAACCAGCGAATTTTAAGTCCACTGATTGATGAAAAGAGATTTGAAAAACAATCGTGTATTGCTCAATAGAAATTGTCTTTGCAATACAACGAAGGTTTTATTGAAAATCAATTATCAATCATAAAAACACCTTTTGGTTTGAAAAATTGGTACACGGTCGATGTGCTAAAGAAAAAGTGTTTTTAAGCACAATGACCGGTTTTTCAAAGGTATCCGTCAATCCATAACCTGAACCAGGATTGATTCAAGAAATTGAATCGCCCCATTGTTTCTGTTCAGTTGTCACATGGTTGATCTATATAATAGATCTCACATGCCACCTACCAGGAGCTTGTTTGATGTTGGCTCCAGAAGGATTTCCATCTTCATTGTGAATATGTAAACACATCACTCAGATGTTCTGGCAATACCACAAGGATAATGCGTAGGACTCAAGATATAATCTCTCTTTCCACATTGTGTGAAACAAAGAGTCTTCATTGAAAGTATCCTAATGAGATTTATTGATGATCTCGTGGCTCTAGACTCAATTTGTGCATATTTGGATCCTGTGCCGGAGACTAGGGAGAGGGTCTCCTTCTTCAATATCAACAATCTCTAAGAGAAAGTCGATAGATAATGTCGGTTCCCCGTGAGAATGAAACAAGTCCTTTTAAGAGGAACTTGAGTGGTTTGGAAAGTTGAAGTGCAGTGCGTCACTGGGTCCATGACGTCTTGTCTTCAATACCGATGTTACCATCAGTAGCATATGAAGTGAACCCGGTTTCTGCCCTAAGGTTGAATTAATGGAGGGCTATTTGTTTTCACCCTTTTCTTATTCAATTCTTTTTAATTCTTCAACCCCTTCAGTGCTTACCGAGACTTCATAGCTAGAACCTTGTTGGGTTTATTCCAGTACTAGCTCAGTCTTAGTCCGCACTCTTCCCATATCTCACATTTCTCCTTTTATCATCATACCTAAGGACTTCTACACTAACTAGTGGATAGTCCCTGGGTAGATCCCTCCGGTTCTGGCGGATCATGGGAACCAATACCTAACCTTATCATCCTTATATCACCGTACATAAAGTAAAGTTGGTCGGTCAATTTGGTATTGTTCGTCTGCCATTGGATCCAATTGAAAACCATTTGAAAATCAATTCAGATACTTGTGATATATTATCAAAGCATTTTGTACCTGAATTGTTTTTGATATTTTTAGAACAAGAACTCCCCCTCAACATGTGCATCAAGTATTTGAAAATGTTTTGCACACGGAGGCAAGAGAAAGAATTAACTTCTTTTGATTACCATTTTCTAAAAGATATCAACATCACTTCCCACATCAAATCAAGTAGATATAGCATTTCCGGGAAGGATGAGGTTTCCATAAGTTTGCTCCCCCTCAATATGTGCCTCGAGGTTTGAAAAGAGTTTTGCACATACTAGAGGGAACCTGCATATCGGGATGAATGATCACGTTTCAAATCAAAGGTTTAAGATAGATGCTCCCCCTCAACATGTGCATTGAAAATTTGAAATCGTTTGACACATGTGGGAAGGACAGCATGTACATTCTTGTGAAACCATTTACCGAATTATCAGTTTAAATCCAATTTAAATCACACATTCTCCCCCGATCACAATTATCAAAACATTTGAGATTTGTGATCTCGTATAGATTTAAATTGATTTTGAAAGCTTTTAAGGAGAATTGTGACTTGATTGTGAAAGTGTTTGGACTGATAAGGATCGGATTTTAAGACTTTAAACTCCATTGATAAAACATGCATTTATATCTTTTGAAAACAATTTTAATGCCAAATAACTTTTTAATTTTAATTGAAATCATTCTCCCCCTCAATCAATGACATAGGTTGTTGATTGAGAGATAGAGATTTTGACAAATAAGTCCAGATGATTATCAAAAATAGAGATCGAGTTATTTTTCAAAGCATTTGGTTTTCAGCAGATAAATGTTTATAGAATCAGAGCATGGAATTTGAAAACATGGTAAAACATGGCTCTGTTCTTTCTTTAAAACCGGGTTATTGCCTGAAGATGACAATAAACCATTTCTCTTTCTCCCAAAAATAATTTTTTGATTTTTTTTTTTTTTTTTTTTTTTTTAAAGAATTCGAACAACATCTAAAGTCCCGTGTCATTCTTTGAATGACAGCACAAAGACCGTAGATATTATCGAACCGGAAGAAACATGACAAAAATGACAATATTTTTTGAAGAATTTTCGAATTTTTCAAATTTTTATGGATTTTGAAAGTTTTATATTTTTCTATTTGATTTTTTGAAGGTTTTATAATTTTGTATTTTGTTTTTCAAATATATATGTACAAGAGATAGATGAAGAGAGACCTTTACTCCTCGTCTTCCTCCTGAAGACGTTTGAGAGTTTCTGGTTGAAGGCTTTTCAATCCAAGTCGTGGAAGAATAAACTCAAAACGTTCTCTTGGAAGAGCTTTGGTGAAGATGTCTGCTAACTGATATTCAGACCTCACAAAATATAGTTCCACCACACCTTTTTCTACTTGTTCCATGATGAAATGATGTCGAATGTCGATATGCTTTGCTCTTGAGTGTTGAACGTTGTTGCATGAGAGAGCAATAGCACTTTTATTATCACAGTACAGAGGGATTTTGTTGAATTCAAAGCCATAGTCAGATAATTGAGATCTCATCCATAAGATTTGAGCACAACAAGATGACATGGCTATGTATTCAGCCTCTGTAGAGGAAATAGAAGTACTCATTTGCTTCTTTGAAGACCAGCTCACAAGCTTATCACCCAAAAACTGAGCACCTCCAGACGTACTTCGACGTGTATCTTGACAACCTGCATGATCGGCATCTGCATAGGCCGTTAGTGACATACCGGTGTCCTTCGGGTACCATAGTCCCATATTGATGGTTCCTTGGAGATACCGAAAGACCCGTTTAACTGCTTCAAGGTGCTTTTTAGTAGGCTTAGCCTGGTATCTAGCACACATGCACACAGAGAACAAGATGTCTGGTCTACTAGCAGTGAGATACATCAGGGATCCAATCATACTCCGATATTTCGTTTGGTCAATCATGATCCCTGAGAGGTCCTCATCTAGTTTGGTTCGGTCAATCATGGGGGTGTCAACAGGGTCACATGAATCAAATCCAAATTTCTTTAAAATCTCTGTTGCATATTTAGATTGATTTATGAAAATGCCTCCGGGACTTTGTGAAATTTGTAATCCCAAGAAAAATGACATTTGTCCCATCATTGACATTTGAAACTTTGAACTCATTTCATTTGAAAAACGATCACATTCCATTGGGTCAGTCGAGGCAAAAATAATATCATCAACATAAATTTGAACATGAATCAAATGTTTGCCTGACTTCCTGGTGAACAATGTAGGATCAACTGCTCCTTTGATGAATCCGGTTGATAGAAGAGACTTTGACAGTGTATCATACCATGCCCTTGGAGCTTGCTTTAAACCGTAAATAGCCTTCTTCAAACGATAAACGTGAGTAGGATGCTCTTGATTCACAAATCCTTCAGGTTGGCTGACGTAGACGACTTCTTTAAGATCTCCGTTTAGAAATGCCGTCTTTACATCCATCTGATAAACTACCATGTTCTTACTAGCAGCATTAGCCAGAAAGATTCTGATTGCCTTGATTCGAGCAACTGGAGCAAAAGATTCTTCAAAGTCTATACCCTCCTCTTGACGATATCCTTTAGCAACTAATCGAGCCTTGTTCTTCAACACATCACCATGCTCATCAAGTTTTACTTTGAAGATCCATTTTAGAGCTATAATCATAGCACAGTCTGGAGCAGGTACTAACTCCCATACATCAAGACGATCAAACTCATGAATTTCATCTTGCATAGCATTGAACCAGCTATCTTCATTCATAGCAGTTTTAACATCTTTTGGTTCGATCTTGGATAGTACGGAGTTGAAGAAGCACCATAAGGCATCGGTTGCGAGTTGCTTCCGGGTTGATACAGGACGAGAGGGATTTCCAATGATGTTGTCCAATGGATGATCGTGAGTCCATTTTCTGAGGTGTTCATGTGGCATTTGTTGAGGAACTGAGGTAGCTGAGTCGATGTCTCCTGAAGAAGATGGTTCTGATGATGATTCAGGAGTAGCAAATATGTTTTCAAATGGAGCATCTTCATGAGTCGCAAAGGGATTAACTCCATCATTGATGGCAGAAACATTTCCATGATGTACATTTGAAGAATGATGATTTGTTGATGAGACTGAAGGATCAGCAGCGGGTGCTTCTTGACTTAAAGATATTGAAACCGAGGGATTGACATCATTTACTGGAATATGAGCATCCTCTGTTGTAGGAGTCAGTACCTTATTAGTAATAGAATCATACAGTTCATCAAACATAGGATCAAACAATTTCTTTACATCATCTTCAGATGGAGGTACATATGGAGTATCTTGAGATGAGTTTGGAACAAGGGATGAACCAATGGGACTGTTTTGAAGTGCGGGTCCTGAGCTGGAGTGTCCAGGAGCCATTTGACCGGTCAGCTCATCAAACGTAACATGAATTGTTTCCATGATATTTCGGGTTCTTTTGTTGTAGATTCGGTATCCCTTTTTGTTTGATGCATATCCTACAAATACTCCAATGTCAGCTTTGGCCCTAAGTTTGCCTAAGTCTTGACCCTCATTAGTTGGATAGCACAATGCACCGAACACACGAAGGGAAGATAGATTAGGTTTTCTGTTGTGGACAAGTTCATATGGAGTTTTTCCATGAATAGTGTGAATCAGGGAACGATTTTGTGTGTAGCATGCAGTGGCAATAGCTTCAGCCCAGAGAAACATTGGAACCTTTGAGTAGATCAGCATTGTTCTAGCAGCTTCAACAAGAGTACGATTTCGTCTTTCAACTACACCGTTCTGTTGAGGGGTTCGTGGAACACTTCTTTGATGGCTGATTCCAATGCTTTCATAGAATTCACTAAGTTGTTTGTTGACAAACTCAGTTCCATTGTCTGTTCTGATAATTCTGACAGTTTTGTTGAGTCGAACCTGCAGCTGTTTGATGAGTTTGATGATGATATCAGGAGTTTCATCCTTTGTCCTTAAGAACTTGACCCAGGTGAATCTAGAGTAATCATCAACTACAACTAACACATATTTCTTCCCAAAGATATTCTGCACCCTCATTGGTCCACATAGATCCATATGAATTATATGAAGAACTTCTGTGACAGAGTTAGTAGGTTTGGATTTATGGGCAAACATCTTGCTTTTTCCTAATTGACATGCTGAACAAAGATGATCCTTTTCATACTTTAGTCTAGGTAGACCTACAACTAAGTCCTTTCTGGAAAGATCGTTGATGGTGCCGAAGTTCAAGTGATTGAGACGACGATGCCATAACCATGACTTTGTTTTTGAAGCCTTAGATAACAAGCAGATTGGAGATGCCCTCATCATGTCATCGATAGAGATGGTGTAAAGGTTTGAGCCACGAGTTCCTTTCAACAGTTCCTTACCGTTAAGATCTCTAACAAAGCAGGTATGTTTTCTGAAGGCTACTTCTAGATCAGAATCACAGAATTGACCAACAGAGAACAGATTATGACCTAAACCTTCCACATAATACACTCTCGAGATGACACTATTACCAACAACATAATCTCCATAACCCATTATAGCACCGAAATGATCATTACCAAATCTAACAGTCCCGATGAATTTGCTCACGAAGTTCATGAGCCGCGACCGGTCTCCAGTCATATGCTTGGAACAGCCTGAGTCCAGGTACCACAGAACGATTTGAACGATCTGCAGTTGAACACAGACAAGAATGGATAACTGGATAATTGGGATCCCCATGCAAGAATGCGTTCCATTTGGTTAGTAGCAACAGTTGGAACACCCACATCAGAAATAGAAGCATTCATATCAGACAGTGAGGTAATGGAATCATTGTGAGTAGATGCAATACTAGTGTCTGTATTAGCCCTGTTTACAGTGTGACCACTTCTTAAGGGAATAGTTCTACCAGTAGGCATCCATTTTCTAGTGGGCATTATCTGATTGGTCTTAAGACCAACAGGTATCCAATAAAAACCTATTCTGCTGAATGTTCTTCCTGTGGGTTTCCATTGTTTTCTAACTTTCTTTCGCTTTTGCCTTTTAGCCTTTTTAGCATGAATTTTAGCATTAACAATATTAACTGGACAATTAACATCATTAGGCAAAACATTGACATCACATCCATGATTAGAAATAGAATTCAAGCAATCATCAGTACAAGTATTACAAATAGTATCAGAATTCGAATTAATTACAGTACGCCTATGGCTAATACTAGAATCAACACGATTCGTTTTATTCGATTCAAACTTAAGGTTCCTAGATTGTTCTTCTACTTTCTTCCAGTGCACATTCTTAGCTTGAGAGGTCCTATCATTCCTTGTATTGTCTTGAGACTTTGACCTGCTCCCTTTAATGTCACTGATTACTCCTGTAGAGGGAATGGGAACATTAGTTTGTTTTACTACTCTTTGCACCACCTGTTTAGATGTGCTGGGATCTGAACTACGGTTCACTTTCTTAAAGCTAGATGTACTGAGATTAGTACTCCTAGAAGGCACATTTGAGTTCTCTCTCCTAGCATTGACAGATCTAGAATCTGAACTACTCAAGGGTACACTACGGCTCTCATTCAACACATTGTGAGTAGAGTGCATATCATATTTGGCCTTAGGCATTGAGCATGGAATCAAAGGGTTAACTCTCTCACCTAATGTCTTTGGGCATATAGTGATCAAGCATTCTAAGATTTCTTGAGATCGTTTGGCATATGAGCAGGCATGTCCAATTGCATTATCATGAGGTTTCTCTAGCTTATCCTCTTCAACAATCTCACGCAGGCATTCTAAGCAATCCTTAAGGGATGAGAAATATGTTTGAATGGCAAGTTTGTTGTTCCTTAGGTGAGGGGGGACATATGTCACAGATAAAGCAGATTTATTACCAGAGTGAACCTTAGATACAACATTCTCCCCATTGATCATTGGCATTTTCCCTTTTACCTGACTCCTCAGATTCTCAATTTCCTTTTGCAATGAAGTTATTTGTTCGTTGTTTTTGTTACGTGTGACTTTAATTGATTCAAACAACTCATTGAAGTGACGTTTAACCTTTTCATTTTCTTCTAGAAAACTTTCGTTTTCCTTTTGTAAAGCATTTACTAGGTTTTGAAGATGAAACGTTTGAGAATTCTGAGAATCTAAAGGAGGAGGCATTTGGGAGCCTGTCATATTGTTCGTTTGACCCTTTAATTGAGAGATTTGGGCTTTCAACTTTCTGATCGTGTTACACTGAGCTAGAATCTGTTCATCTCGTTTGTTAATTTGAAAAACTGCATCAAACTCTGGAGCATCTGAAGATGTCTTGATATTTGAAGTTTTGACATTTTCTTTGAGATGTTGATATTTTAGTTGTAGATTAAAATACTCAACTTCTAGTTTAGAAAAATGTTTAACCAAAGTGTCATGATCATCCAGTTCAATTTTCTCATTTAGTTTAGAATTAGTTTTTTCAAGCTCAATGACACGATCATGGGAGACTTTCAGGGCCACAGATAGTTCATGAAATTTGGAAGCATTAATAGAGCAATTTGAAGCAGTGAAAAAGACATCTTGAGCAACACATTCAGTAATAAGATTCTCATTTAATGTATGCAGGTTCTTTCTCTCAATCTCATTATATTTCAGTGCACGCTCATAGTCACTAACTTCAACAACCATTGCATCAAATTCCTTTTCCATACCCTTAATATCAGTTTCTACCCCCTTTTTAAGACTCTCAAAGTGCTCTTTTAGAAGTTTAAAGAAGGGCATGACCTCAGTTAAATAACATTCTTTCATTTGTTCAAAACCTCTTTCTCCTTCAGTTATACCAGTGGGTGTGATCCTTTTCTTGCAAGTTTTCTCAAAATCAACAAATAGTTGAAATATAACGTATTGGCTAATTAATGTCTTGCTTTTAGTGGCAATTGTTCTAGGAACAAGATGCATTGGTGTATTAGGAGGATACACAGTCGCTCTAGGCATTTTCAAAAGGGGAGGGTTTGTTTCAATAATTTTTTCCGCTTTCTGCTTATCTAAATCCTTTTTCCAGAAGACTTGTTCGGGAGTCAACAGAGTCTGAGGCTTAAACTTGTTCAAGGAAATCCAGTTTTCCTTCTTGTAATCATGAGGAGAGATGATTATGTTTTTCTCTTTGCATTTGGGATCATTTTGTTTCTTATTCATCTTTTCCCTAGTGATTTCATTTAATATCTTATCTTCCTCAGTGCACTCAACGCAACTAGGTTTCTGCCTAGGCTTAAGGACTTCATTACCATCATAAAGCACCTTATGAGCATTTCTAGCCTTTTTAATTACCTCTGGATTTGGTTCCTCAACAAGGGGAATGCTATGCTTATCGCTTAAGACACGATGTTTGTTGACCATGTGAGCAGTCTGAATGGTGTTTCCTTGTAGGTACAGCTTGTTTTCAAGTTTGTTTTTCAAAGTTTTCAGATTAGAAAAATCTCTCAAGAGTTTTGATTCCTTTGCATTAAATTCTTGCTTAAGCATTTTCACATTTTCTTGAAGTTCTTGTTTTTGTTTAGCTGTTTTAGAAAGTTTTTCTTGCAAGGAATTTAATTCTTGTTTCAATACTTCTTCTCTAAACTTACTTTTTCTAATTACTGTACTCACTTGGACATCCATTTCCTGCTCACGAGTGGTCAACTCAAATTTTGCACGTTGTTCATAAATAGCAACACGTTCCTTATAGGCATTTAGTTCAGAAATTATGGAATCATCAGGAGCACATGCAGTGTATTCATCAAAGACATAGTCATTGTTGACTGCAGAAGATGCATCACTTGGTACAACTTCACTTTCACTTTGTTTCACGTATTGATCGTATGGGACAATATTGATATTACCCATATTTTCAATATTTGATTCAATAGTTTCAGTTGGTTGTACTTTGTCATGCATCTGTTGCACATCAGCATCATCGTATAGCTTTAATACCTCTGAGATGAGTTTGTCCTTGGATGGGCCAGCTTGTGGTGAAGAAGAGATCTTGGGAGAAACCATTGGAGAGATGCTAGCCATAAAGATTGTATGTGCAGTAGGTCCATCATCTACATCAGAGTCGTATGCATCACAGTCAGCGACTTGAAAGGCGTTCTGATGATTGTGACCTATCTCCTGAATAGGCTGTTCATCCACATCAGCATCATAGGTCTTGGCATTGCCCTCTACAAGAAACAACAATTCCTCTTCATTCAACGCAGCACCATTGTCCTGAGCTTGTGCCAGCAACATCTTATCTCTGAAGTAATCAGCATTATGTGGACGCTTTGGAGATGTGCAGTTCCTTGCAATGTGTCCTTCACCACCACAGTTATAGCATTTGATTGGCTTAGCTTGACCTTGGTTACCATTTCTTCCTCGATTCTGGTTGCCAACATAACCTCTCCCAGCTCCACCTCTTCCCTGATCATATTGTCTTTCCTGAACTGGTTGCCCCATAAGTTTCCCATCTCTTATCAAAGAATGGTTGTGAAGATTGGAGGCGGTTCGGATCTCATTGCAGGTGTGGAGTTTGTAGGTGTGAGGTGAAAGTGTCCTGTTCTCTTTAACCATGAGTGTTAGTTGAGTGATGAAATGTTCCATGACAGCATTTGCATCAGGTTGCTTGAACCTTGGATCAGAAATGGGTTTGTGATTATGATTATCATTATTCATGGGTGCAACTTGAGAAGCATTGTTGGAAGTCCCATCATCTGTGAAGAAGGCAGTTGAATCATTTGTAGACCTTGTTTCTCCCTGACCTTTGAACTGATCAAGAATCCTCTTTTCAAACATGGCATGTCTCTCATTTTGAAGGAGGAAGGCATAGAGTTGCTCATAGTTTGTATCCTTCAATCCTTTAGTGAGTTTCACAGAAGTGACAAACTTGTGCCATTCGGGATTCATATTGTTTACAAATTTAGAGTTCAACTGAATGTTAGGCATAGTCATCTTGATGTTTCTCATGTCATTCACCAACTTATGAAATCTCACATAGTACTCATAGACACTTTCATCAGGTTTCATCTTGAAGTGTTCAAATTCATCATAGAGTTGGGATTCTCTGTCTTCCATAGTCAGTTCTGAACCTGAGAGAAGCATCTTAACATTATCCCAAACTGCCTTTGCTTCAGTGTTATGATTGATCAGCTTGTAGATGTCTTTAGGAAGACCTTGAAGAACAATGTTTGAGGCCCTGATATCTGCATCAAATCTCTTTTTCTCCTTATCATCAAGCTCATCATACATCATAGGTCTGTCCATTCCGTAAACAGGAGTACCATCTTCATTAGTATCAAGTATGTCTCTAGTCGTCTCAACCCGATATGGTCCTTCATCAATGGATTTGAGAATGTTGACACCATTTTCCTTTCCAAGGCAATACAATCTGATTCGTTGATCCCAAGAATCGTAGTCAGTTCTGTCAAGCATGGGTGGACGAGTATCTGAGCCAGCTGCTTGTACATCCTCGGCAACAGTGGAGATGACAGTAGGGACGTTGGTAGACATGTTAACAGATTATACGGGATTTTATAACTCAATGATTAAACCGGGAAATGGATTCTTTCACGGGATTTTACTAAATCAAGAGAAAACCGTAAACAATCACTCAAGTCGCTGGATGATAAAGCTCTAAGTCGCTAGTAACAAGTGCACTAAGTCGCTACCAATTAATTCGCTAGACAGCCAAGTCGCTAGAATCCCAAGTCGCTACCAGAAAAGCAAGTCGCTAAGTAGTAACTCGCTACGGACCAAGTCGCTAACCAAATTTTGGCAGCAATTCGCTACACAAGTCGCTAGAAACGCAAGTCACTAAAGAGCAACTCGCTACTGACCAAGTCGCTACCACAAGTCGCTACCCGTAGTGGAGATTCCACTACTTGTACTTTAACTCGCTAGCTCTAACTCGCTAGCTTTAACACTGTAAGTCGCTACAAAACTGTGAAGCAAGTCGCTACCAAGAAACTATTCCGAGAGCTAAGTCGCTAGCTTGAAAAACCAAATAAACTTCACTTTTCAATCCAAAAACAACCCAACCAAGATGATTCAAGCTTACCAAATGAAAACCTAAACACTTTTGATGATTCTAAACATAAAAGTACCAACAAAATTCAAACTTTAACACAAGAGATCAACCAAATGATGCAAAAACCACTAAACTTTTTCAAACTCAAAAACCACCTAAAAACCACTATAAATCCAAAGATGTGCAAGATATGATCTCACCATGGCTCTTGATACCAATTGTTAGATATTACTTTTCACATACACATCAAACCATAACACAAAGTAGCATATAGATGGAATTCTAGAGAGAGAAAGTTAGAGGTTTAGGGAACTTAGTGAGAGAAAGTGAAAGATATTATTATGAGCTCCAACTCTCTACCTTGGAAGGTAGAGAGTATTTATAGTCTTACATAACTCGCCACACTTTGGGCTATGGATCAGGCATACAGTGGGTAAAGACCCGTCCGTCCTCCACGGTGTTACTTAACTAAATAACTACTTAACTTAAAAGAACTACGACTACGAGCTTTCTAACGATTACATATACTTGAGGTGACCGACTCTTTAATACCGGGAATTTCTAATTCCTAACACCTTGAATGAAAATGACCCCTTGGGTCGGGTATTGATTGACCTTGGGGCTTGAAATCAGTTTTGAACATTTTGCCCTCTTCTTTGATTTTGATTGAACCTATTTTGGTTGTTAGGTTGAGAAAATCCGGCTGGTCCTACTTGATTGCTTGTATGATAGATTGGGTCAACTTGATGACGGTATTGGTTACCTCCTTGGTTGTAAGTCCCAGCTACGACATTTGCTTCAAAAGGACTACCATTGGTGGCGGTACAATTGTAGTAAGCATGAGGACCACCACAAGTGTCACAAGTTTCTTCCATCGCTTTGACTTGAGCGGGTGGAGGAGTTTCTGGGGAAAACATTTCTTTTTCGTAGAGAGAACCAATGCTTGAATAGCCTCCGTGAGCTTGTCGATCTTAGCATCCGTGCTAGAGATATTCACCGGAGAGGAAGTAGAAGGGGAAACACTCACTCCGGAAGCAACCGGCTTGCTTCGCGTAGTGCAAACCTTAGACTTGTTCTCAATGATAGAAAACACATATCTCGGAGTCCAATTCATGAGATTACCACCGGCGGCGGCATTCAAAGAGTCTTGATCGGTTTGGTTCAAGGCATTGTAAAAAGTATCAATTTGATGTAACTCGGAAAAACTATGGTGAGGATATTTACGAAGCAAGTCTTTAAAATGGTCCCAAGCTTCACTAAATGATTCATCAAATTTTGAGTGAATTTTTTAGTTTCATTTTTAAGGCTTGTGGTTTTAGATGGGGGAAAAAATGCATTCACAAATTTCAACACTAAATCTTCCCATTTCTCAATTTGACGAGGGGGTTGTTTTTTAAGCCAAGTCCGGGCGGCCCCCTCGAGAGAAAATGGAAAAAGAAGTAGTTTGATTGCATCTTGAGGTACATTTCCATAGTTGATAGTAGATGTGATCTTATTAAACCATCGAATGTGGGAATGAGGTTCGTCCCTCTCAAATCCGAAAAATTGACTCGAAGTTACTAAAGATAGCAACTCGGTCTTAAGTTCAAAACTATCGCAACGATTGCCGGAACAATGATAGCGTCTCCATAACCCTCGATGGGTGCTTGGAGTAACTCCGACATGGTGCGATTATCCGCCATTTCGACAATGGAAGGATCGGGATTAGTACGAATCTCGGGTTCGACTATTGGGGTAGCACGTCGATTATGTCTTCTTGGAATTGTGACGAGTTCAAGTAAGGGACTCGATGAATTAGAAGAACGAGTGCGCATGCACTTAAAAACAACTCAATTACGGGACCGAATAAAAAAAACAACCAACTTAAACCAATAATCAACAAGCATATGGTAGCTCTCTAAAATAAAAACACACAAAGGAGCGGAGGAGCGGGAAAGCGCGAAGCTATTAAAAACCTTATTCTTTCGGGTCGTAGTTCATTGGAACAACCCTCCTTAAACCCCTCTTATAGTTTGTTTATCAATTAAAGGTGAGCCGATTTTCGCAAGTGACACAAAGTCAAGTTCTGAATCTTTAGTTTGGGAACTTATAATGATAACACTCAAGTTGAGAGTGTTATATTTTTTATGTCTTTTATCTTTATTTAACACAATAAAAAGAAAAATGTTTTTGTATTTTTATCTTATATATATCTCTATATTATATATAACAGGAGGCATTTGGCATTAATGCCACCTCAATGCCACGTCAATGCCATCTCAATGCCACCTCAATGCCAAATAATCAAATTCCATGCCACATAAGCATTTGTTGTCCACCTAAGCAATTTTTTAATTTAATTAGCTATTTTTTTTCATTTCTTATAATTTTCGGATTTTTTTTAGAATTTTCGGATTTTTTTTAGTTTATTAAAATTTCGTTTTTTTATTCTTAAAAAAATCATGCATGCAGCTGGATTCGAACCTGGGTCTGTTAGTCTACAAACAAACATGATTACCACTAGACCAAGACAATTTTTTGATTATAACTTGGAAAACCAAATTTATAAATCTCTACAAACAATCATTGACCATTTTGATTAGTTTGAAAAGGAATGTATTTATCTACAAAAATTATAATCCAAAACCATTATTAAAAAAAACATACGTATATTTTTTTTTTCACAAAGAAAAACCCTAATCATCAAATCTCTCTTCAAGAAGAAAACTCCATCACTAGGGTTTTAACGATTTTTAATGTGTTTTTGTGCAGGTTTACTTATAACTCATGTACGATTTACCAGCTTTATATGTTTGCTCACAACGCTCTGATAGCCCTTCAGTAGGTATTTTTTGACAAACAATTTATCCTTTGTTTATAAAGTTCATGTTCATGATATATTGCATATATGTTTTTAATGAATGACAGTGAAGGAACTAGGAAGTTATACCATACAGCAAAAGAAAAGTTTAGATAGCTTAACATGCATTGTTTATTAATTAAAAGAGTTTACACCTATATGTTTTTGAATCTGATGAATTTGATTTTTCTTCAGCATCTGAGGATTTGGGGGCTGTAGCAAATAATTAAAACGCTGAAGTATAATTATTGCTTGGTTTGTTCGATTGATAACAGGTATAACAAAAAAGAGATGCATTTTTTTAGTTGCTAGGTGTATTTGTTAGTGTGTATATGCCTGTAAATGTGAGCAGTTTTTTTGCAGGTTAAGATGGATGGTTTTTGTGTGTAGGATAAAATTACATAGGGTTTAGTTTTCATGTGTTTGAGGAGTATATGATGCACAAAATTATATGTCGATTAGGTGAGCGTTGGCGATGTCGTGCATGGAGGAGATCAGTGACTGTCATTTTCTTCCCACTTACTCCTTATCTGTTGCGGTTGGTTTCGAAAACATCAACTGGAAATGAAGGTATATTTGTTTCTTTTATTTGTTTCATCCCCATAATAATTACTAATAACGGTTAGTGGAATAATTTATTAATAACGGTTAGATTCAAATGGGTTAATGAATTTTTGAAGTCGAGGGTGAAACCATGGCGATAGGGAAGTCGGTTATGGTAGTATGGGAGGACAAAATCAATCGTGGTCAAAAAATTGAAGGTATAGAGATTTTCCTGGAAGCCGGTTATGTATATGGTTTTATGTATCTGTTTGAGCAATTTTGTGTTTCGAATAACTTGGTGACAAATAAAGCAGGTTATGATAGTGTGGGATACAGAAGTCGTTTCTAGCTCTGGACCCCTTCTACTGGCGAAGATTGGGCTCAAGATGACCTTTTTGCCAACACGATCTCTGCAACTTTTCAGCAAGCGAAGCCGTTGAATCCAGTTGTTCTAGCAAATGAAGGGTTTTCAGGTCATCCAAATGATCATGATTCAGAAGGTGTGGATGAATAAGACTGGTTTAAGGATGGTAATTGGCAGAAAAGTAGTGCCAGCAATACTTCTTTGTCTCAGCAGGCTAATCAGTTAGACGTGTTTGACAAACATAATGATGGATCTTTACAGGATAATATGATTCACCTGCACAAGTTGTCGATGTGGATTGGTTTGAAAATACAAACTGACAGAAAAGTGCTACAAACAACACGACTATCAATAAAGATGATAATTTATTTGATATGAAAGCACAAAATGATGCAGTTTCTTCTTCGTCGTTCTTCGGTGACTTGATTCAGATCCTGATAATTCAAAGAAACCACAATCAAACGCCACTGACTGGTTCCAAGATAGTCAGTGGGCGATTGGTTCTTCTAGCTCTACTACTAATGTGGCGGCTAACAAAGATGATGATGCGTTTGATGATTGGAACGATTTTACAAGCTCAACTGGTAATGAGAGAGTCGCTGCTGGTGACAAGATGTCAGAATTAAATCTCTTTTCATCTACAGCCGATACACGTGCACAAGAAGTGGATTTTGGCAACTTTTCACAGTCGGATTTATTTTTTGGCTCATTTAGTAATAAAAATCCAACTGATACTCAAGCAGGATTTGATATCTTTTCACAAGTTTCTACAGCAAGCAGGTAAAAACACTTTTCTTAGATGGTGTTTTATTCGTGACAATCATTTTCACCCGTGATAATCGTGTTAGATATTGTATCTTTATCTATATGCCAAAAGAAAATTAGTCGGTCTTTTACTAATCACCTACATATCCAGGAATGCTAATGTTGAAGCAGAAAATAGTGCCGAGGGACCAAAGAACGACAAGTTTTCCCTCAATGCATGTTGTCACAGATGCATGACTTGTCTTTTATGCTCAAGAGTGAGCTTTCAATCCCTTCGAAGCCAGATGATAGCAGTTCTTCTCACAGTTAAGGATCAAGGTGATATGCTTATGTAAATTTGAAATTCGGCATTACGTAAACTTATTGGCAAGCGCTTGATTGTTAGCGCAAAATGTTTATTAACTGTGACTACCCTTGATGTTAACAAGCTATTGGATAAAAGTACTAACAACTCGCAGAACAATGACGGGCAACGTTAGCAAAGACCTCAAGAACTTATTGACAAACGCATGATTGTTAGAGTGCATATTCATTACTATATTTCTGATTTTCTTTTTGTCCATTGCAACGTCTACTGTTTATTTATTCTTACATCTTTGATCATCATACAGGCCCAACGCTGGAATATATGCAATTAGGGCCTTGTAACCAGGTGTGCCATCACTGTGGAGCGTTAGATACAATGATGTTGTACGAATAGCCGATGTAGAAAACGCGATAGTTACAGGTACTCCTAACTAATGTCTGAATTATATACGTATCACACATCAAAATAAGCATGCTGGTACTTTATGCAAAAAAAAAAAAAATTTGTATGTGTGTTAGTTATGGAATTACCATCTATATCTGTTTGTTACAGGCTCAAATCCAGTAGTTGAAGTTGCGGTCACAGTCTTTCAGCGGTTATGTGACGACTTAGAGCCCTCATAATTTAAAATTTTGTTGCAACGTCAAAGAGAATAAATAAATGAATCTATTTCTCGTGGAGACTTGCTCCATCTCAGTCATCTTTTGACCATGTTTATTTCTGCTATGCAAATTGGTAATGTGCAGAAGACGATAGGTAAGATTATTGGCATGAGGGAAAAGCCGTGCAAGGAACTGTATGTTCTCTTTTTCTTTATCAGTCATATTATGTTTCATAAATAACATCAGATAAATAATTAATGAATGTGTTAATTATGATTACAAAACAGTTAGGTGGTCATTACAATAATAAGCTAACTTTTTTAATAAAAATGATTAATAAGGTCGTTTGGATTAACTATAAACTTTGCTCTACTTTCATTCCGTTCAACCATTTGACCCGTTCCCCTTTTAGATAAACTTTCTATTTGACCTAATTGAGATAAAACACAACCTTAATCAACTCATCTATTGTTTACTATAAATTGCAGTAGGAGCTGCTGTTGCTATTGCTCTGACAGCATAGCAAATTTTGGGAAAAAGGTCAGTCACAGCCTTTTGTTTTGCATCTTAAAATCTCTATGCTATTTGTGTTTTCAAGCATCTAATGTCGATTATAATTGAAATTTGGCACGGGGTGGAACATTGTATTTGCATTCATCATTAAAATCCGCACTCACTGTTGGCCAACTGATATTTAATCCATATATGATTTTAATACACATATGTGCTTGCAACGTCTCTGTATACAAATCTTTGAACACTTCACTATTGTTTAGTAACTGATTTTCTTATGTGTTGTTCCATGCTAAGGTGCTGAGTGGTAAGACACCAACATCTTAACTCATTCATTTCAAGGTGAAGGTGAGGTTGATGAGGATGTTAAAAGGTCTATTCGGGCTCTAGCTAATTTTTTTTCTCTACTGGGTATTGTAATAGCAAATTTATTGTGAATTGTGTTTGTTTTATCTGATTTATGTGTTTGTGGCTATTTGGTTGATGTGTTTATTTTACGTCTTGATCAGATAAGTAGTTATCAAAGAAGGCTACGTTGTAAAATGCTGTCATGCGGGAGGGGTTTACGGAGGCAATGTAGAGGTCCAGGTGTGAGTTTAAGCTTTTGTTTGTGTGTTTGTGTTCATATATGGGATGATCATGGTAAGCAATGGTCCTAAATGTCATTTGTTCAGGATTCAAGGAGACAACCGAACCATTCATTTGTTTATGAGCTGGTTAGTTTTACAGTTCCGGTTTTGCTATTACATGTAATCTTTTCTTTATAAGTAGAATTTTTTTCTAAATTGATGTATCGGCTTTTAAAGATTAATTCATTACGACAATACCGTATAACGCGTAATAACCTATACTGCTTTCAGGAATTGAACGAACGAGTGTATGGAAAACAGCACTGGATGCTGGATTGACATGTCTTCAAATATTACAGCATGCATGGTAAACAGAGTTTCTTCTCATGCTATTTCGCCCATTTTTGTGAATTTTTAGAATATTGATTATATCGTTTTGTACAATGTGACATCAAGAAGGTATCATTATTCCTCAAGTCTTTAAGGTTTGTACTCAAAGTGCTTAATAACTAAATTTTGTCGTCTTATCTGTAGGCCGTTGAAATTCGGCTGATAGGTGCATATTAATTACAGAACAAACACAAAGATTGTTCGTGAATATGTTAATTCGTAGAAAGTAGACATATTTGGATCACACTGATTGATTTACTCTCTCATCTCTAACTTTCTTCTACCAGTTCGGATATAGTTCTCTCATACTGTTAAAAAAAGGAGTTAGTTTTGGCACAAGTTTGTTTTTTATTTTTGTTACAATAGGATGGAAAGAGTACTTTTCAGTAATTATTGGAAGTGACGAGGTCAAGTCTGGGAAGCCTGCTCCAGATCTATAAGCTCACAATACAATGTTTCCATTTACATCCAAAATGATGAGGTTGTTAGGAATTAGAAAATTCCATGTTAAAGAGTCGGTCACCCCAATAATGGTCTAGCATATGTTAGCTCGTAGATTTGTCGTTGTTTACGTTATTTAGCAATTTATTAGTTAGTTTGTAGCGTAGTTTAGTTTAGAGCAACACCGTGGAGGAAGGACGGGTCTTTACCCACTGTATCCCTGATCCACAGGCCGATAGGAGGTCGTTTCTCATGTAACTATAAATACCCCTTCCATCCATGGAAGGGGTGGTGCTTCATTCAATCTAACCTTTTACATTTGAGAACCAAGTCTCTAGCAAGAACACCCTCTTTCTACTTTCTCTCTCTAAAATGGATAACATGTATTTTGATCTCCCAAGACCACCCGAATCATCTAACACAATGAAATAACGATCCTACAATTGGTACCAGAGCCAAGGTTTATTGTGTTGATTTATGGTGGTTTCGTACCTTGGTTAATGTGTTATTGATGTATTGTGGTTTTCACTGTTTTGTTATATTTTGGTAAACTGATTCAAAACTGTTTTAATATGTATCTGTTTGGTCAATATGTGTCTTGGTCCAATCAAAGTCTTTACCTGTCGTGTTTCATTTTTTATGTCCAAGTCTGTTATCTCAAGTCAGTTACTACATCTATTTTTTATGACTTATTGTGTTCAAATCACTGATTTCTTGTGGTCAAATGGGTCAAACTTGTGTCCATATGCAGTTTTATGGGTTTTTAATAAACTGGTCACTTTTCTTGGTCAAAATGGGTCAAAATGAAATATTTCATAGCAGTTTCATATGATGTTTTCTGGGTAAGTATGAAGATGAACGGAAAAGTAGCCGGAAAACTCATCGGAAAACATAAAAAATCTTGCTAGCGATTTGACACAAAACTGACCAGATGCATTGCACCTCTTATAGCGACTTGTCTTTACAAGTCGCTACGACTTGGCCTAGCGACTTGGTCGTGGCGAGTTAGCCTAGCGACTTGGTCGTGGCGAGTTAGTCTAGCGACTTGGCCGTGACGACTTAGGCTAGCGACTTGGCCGTGACGACTTAGGCTAGCGACTTGGCTGGCGACTTGACAGAAAGAAAGGTAGAAGAAGATATTGACCAAGACCTCAACAACAATTTATATACTGAAAACAAGACTCGACCAAGACCAACACATACCTAATACCAAATAAAATGACTAGACCTCAGTCTCGACATCAGTCCATTCTTAGTGCAAAGAAATCGATTTGTCACAAGGCTTCAACATATTCGACTCAAATGGATCTTTTAAACCAAAACACTAAACCTAATTCAACCGGTCATAACTCAACAGCCCACAACATCAGTAAAACTCCAATCCTCCAAGACCTAAAACGTTAATGAGAAATAAAATTCATCACAAGATCTCAGAAAAGTCCAACTGTGTAATCTTTTAAAGATTTTGTTTGTTGAACTTATGTCCTTATAGATCCTTTAGAAGTCTTGACTTCTTTTTTAATATTCGAAGTGAAAGTAAAGAGCTAAAACAAAATTGTTTTACTCCTCCTTCCTTTCGGTTAAACTGAAAATCAAAACATTCAAAACCTACCCGAGACCCACAAACGGATCTTGAAGAACACTTCTTGATTCGGCTTGTATTGAAAATGTATACATCATGGTACGGTTATTTGATTAGGATCTGCTTTTGTGACATAAAACGTATGGTGAGAGGATTAAAGATAAGAGGAGCGTTTGTTTTGGTAGGCGGATGGTATGTGAGTTTGTTTTTTTTTTAGGGTTTGGGTTAATTAAATAATGAGGAGACTTATTAGGGTTTCTAACTCTTATACTCACACGGTTGTCAAGTGGTATGATGGATCGGGCTTAATGGGCTGTACACTGTAAGTTAAATTGGAATGTCACAAATTTGGTTGCACATTAACTAAGTTCATCATAACCGGATATTTAGTGTGAATGGGCTTTTGGATAGAGTTGAATACTTTGAATCATAGGCGTCAAAAATTATAAATCGGGCAGCTTACATATATCATTGTATTTGAGCTCTTCTAAGTGTTGGATTGGGCTTAATGATTTATCACATTGGTTATGTACTGGATCATTTTAATTGTTGGTAAATTTTAATTGTTGGTAACGAATGGATAAAGGGAGACATCAATATTTTTGGGTTACATGTTAAAGAAACTTGGAGGCCGGGTCAAATTCCTGGCGATGTGTCATAGGTCAAAGATGTTGGAATGTAAGAGATGATCATTGTTAGAATTTACATGGACCAATTCGGATTGAATAATTATTTGGACCGGGCTTGAAATTTTATGTGAAGATTTGGAGTTGGATGATGGTCATATGAGCTTCTCATGATTGGATCTTATGAGACTTGATTATAATGAGTATGTGTTGAAAAGATTTGATGATGAGATTTAGTATAATTCTGAGATTTGATGTGTTATGCGGGTTGATACTTCGGTTTACACATTTTCACGATGAATATGATGTCACGGCTTGGTTTGATGGTTGAACAAAGTTGACCTGGGGTTGTTGGGACGGTATCTCTTATTTGGATTTGAAGTGAGATTTTCCGGGCGTGTTCACTTATTTCATCTTCTTTCTTTCTACCGTTTCACAAAGATGACTTGTTTGGGCATTTATAGAGTGTGATAAAGACTTGGCTATCTAGTTTCGTTTGTGATTCTCTCTCGCTTAACCCACAACGTAATTATCACTTCGGTGTCTCACGCAGTTGAGGATATGTCAAGAGGTTTTGTACATTGGGTACACCGTTTCTTCTTCACAAGGATTAGTACAAGTTTAAGTAACGAATCTGGGGACGTTCACTTCATGATCAAGTTTGACATATCGGGTTTGCTTCACCAGAAGGTCACAACATTAGCCGACAGAATTCGTGAATGATGTGTTTGCCAAAGTGTTTATTGGATGATTGATGATTTTGTTGATGTTGGGGTAAGAATCGTTGATGAACCACTGCATGTTCCCCTAAAACCGATATTCACCGAAACCCAAATTGTCATAACATATTCAAGCTGACATTGTTTACGGTTTTGTCTTGATTTTGTAAAATCCCGCGAAAGAACCTATTTCTCGGTTTAAATCATAGACTTGTAAAATCCCGTGACAATGGAAACATCCTGGTAAAATTAAAGTGCATTTTCGGTTCTTTCTTACGGTTTATTCTTGGTTTTGTAAAATCCCGCGAAAGAAACTATTTCTTGGTTTAAACCATAGAGTTGTCAAATCCCGTAATGATGGAACCATCTTGGAGAAGAGGAAATGTAATTATGGATCTTACTTGATGTTGGTGTTATGGTTTCTACTTCGAAGAAGGGATAAAAGGGTGTACTTAATGAATTGGGTGATTGTTTGGATATTCTTCATGGCAGTTTGGTTATTTCAAAGTTTTTCGGGGTTATGTGCTTTTAACCATGGTCGGGATGAAACCATTATCAAAGTTCGTTTAAATGTCAAAGAAGGCTAGATTTGAGCAGTTAATCAGAAGATGTGACAACGGCGTTAATTCATTATTATTTATTTGAGGTTGAAGTGAATTATTACGGGTGAGTGTACTTAGTATCTGAAGGTATCGGGGATGGATGGATGAAGATTCTTCATGATCCTTGTTCGAGCTTATTTTCAAAAACAAAGACTTGGAAATCTAGTTATTGTTGGGTGTCTTTTACCTTTTCTTTTACCACTTGGGGGAATTGGGCTCTTACCAATACAAAATAACTATCACTTTAAGGAGTTACGTTGTAGTGCTCAGTGTCACATTCAATTGTGGATTTTCAAGAGGTGATGTACGTCTATTACTTGATGGTTGGTTGGTTGAAGAGTATAGAGTACTTAGAGATTCAATGGAGCATGATTTCTCGGCACCGCTCTTTGTCACACATGTGCAAGTTTAAGTCACGAGTTCGGGTTAGTTTACTTCAGGGTCAAATTCATCATATTGGGTTATCTCCATCAGCTGTCACGACAAAAAGCCTACTGAATGATAATGGTGATGATTACATGTTTTGCTAAGAGAGTTGAAAAGAGAGAGATTATGACGTCTGTTCACATCAGTTCAGGCCTCGTACTCTAAAGAAAAGAAATGTGTACGTTTCAGTGCGCATTATCTTCCAAAGAAGAGAAATCTTCTTATGACGTCTGTTCACATCAGTTCAGGCCTCGTACTTCATCATTATGACGTATGAACACAACAGTTCATGCCTCGTTCTTAAAGAAAAGAAAAGTGTACGTGTCAGTGCGCTTTATCTTCTGAAGAAGAGAAATCTTCTTATTATGACCATTCTCATCAACATGCTTCATACTTTTTCCATGCGCTTTCAGTCATCAAGTGAACCGGGCTGCTGTTGATTGTTTTCTTATTCCACTTGCTCAACTATAATGAAGATGAAGACATCATGTGCTAATGTTGCAGGGGAGAAGTGTGAATAGACTACATTTGGATGATTTTCACTTGTTTAATCAAGAATGGCATCTCCGTATGCAATTCTTGAGGGGGAGAAGAAGTATGATAATACTGCATGGTTGATTGTAATATGAGAATATATGGTCATACGGCTCCTAACTCATGTAAGAACCGAGTTTCTTCTTATCGGGCATCTTTACATGGAGTTTCTTCTTAAGAGCCGTTTGTTGACATCTTCACAAGCTGATATGAGTTTATTGACAAAGTGCTTCCGGTTAATGCTTCACGTGCACATCAACATGATGATTCCGAACAACCTTCTGTTCTTGTTTGATGTGATTGTTTGCTTGGTATTACCATTTCGTGTGTTCGTTGCGGCCTGATTGCTGATTTCCTTGATGAACATCTTTCTGTTCTTGTTTGATTGGGAGGGATTTTAGTTAAGGGGATTTGCAAGATGTAAGTTGATTGGGATGCTTTTTGGTGATGTTCTTGTTTTTGGTGAGTTGAAGATGTTAACTTTCTATTCCCCAACTGGACAATCTTGAAGAAGGTCGAGTCTACAGTCGGTTCTACATTTTCTGCTACATGTTAGAAGACTAAAGACGAGTTGCATTTAACAATCTAAAGACTTCTTCTTAATTCATGGCATTTATCAAACAGATTGTCGGTTTAGGGGAGAGCACTAATTGGGGGAGAGTGATATGTCGAATTTAATCCCCAATTAGACTTGCTCATATTCTTCAGCAAGTTGATTCTCACAAAGACTTCTAAGGTTCTTCTCAACAGATTTCTTGTATTTGGGCTTTCAAAGTGTTGCTGATTCTGAAGTGTCAAAACCATCAAGGGGGAAGGAGACTCACATATAAACACAAAGCGAGTAAACTTGATGAACTTAATTCTTCTAAGTAACTGAAGACATCCCGGGAAGACAAATGTCATGACCGCAGAGAAACTCAAGGTTTTACTCATCAAGGCTTTTTGTGTTTGTATTTCATCTACGTGGGGGAAGTGATGTTAGAGAAAGTTTCTGAAGATAAAAGAGGTACACTATTATGTGGTGATTTCGATGGTATCGCAATGATCAGGGGAGAGAGAATGTGTACATTGGGGATGCTCAGCTGTTTCACTTGAGTGCTTAATCAGTGATTCAGAGATATAATCACTTATTCCGGTGTTGACATCCGCAGAGATTGTCACCCGCAGAGATAATCAGTGACTTGGCCTGCTTCTTCAATGTTATCAGTTATTCATTCCTTGTGTATTGGTATACTTCGGATACTTGAGCTTCATACACATTCATCAGGGACGAAAGATGTGAACATAGGGGAGGTGTTCTACATTACCCTCTTGATGTGTATTCGGGAGAGTTCTTGGATATTGGTGTACTTCGGGTTCTTGAGCTTCATACACGTTCATCTCGGAAGAAAAATGTGAACATGGGAAGGTGTTCTTCATTCCCCTCATGAAGTGTATTCGGGAGAGTTCTTGAGCATTATACAAAGAGACGGACTGCATCAATTCAACTACTTGGGGGAATTGTTCTCTTGACACCTTTTTGGAATGGATTGCTTCGGACCTCAGTGGAAAAGAAATTTGAGAAGATTATTTATGTGTGGGATGAAACGTTGTTGATGTTCTATTGGATGATATAACCCCGAATAGAGATCCTCGATTATCGTTCTTAAATGGAGCAGCTGGATTTATGGTAATGGTGTGCTTTTCTGTGCACCTGGCTAAGGCAAGCTTGAAATAGAGCTTCGAATCTGCTCATCTTATGGATTTTCGGTTTGGGGGGAAGCTGCCAAAGTCTCACTTTCAAGTGGCTCAATTTCTCTCTTCGATTCAAGAGTCTTGGAAGCTTTGGTGGTGAAAGTTTTAGGGATGATGACTTCTTTCTTCTACAACGGGGCCGTTCGATATCCTTATCTCGGTACTCGTATCATCATCTTCTTTAACTATATCATCTATTCTATCTTTGTATATATTTATCTGAAAAACCAAATACAAAAATATAAAACCAGCAAAACAAAATACAAAAATATAAAACCAACAAAAAGAAAATAGAAAAATATAAAACCTTCAAAAATCCATAAAAATCAGAAAACTTAAAAATACCAAAAATATTGTTTTATCTAGACATGTCTTCTGGTATCGATAACATCTACGGTCTTAGAAATGTCATTCAATAATGGCACGGGACCATAGATGAAGTTCGAGCAGGAGGTGTAAATATTCTTTTCTAAACATGCACAAATTATGGCTTGCAGTTACTTCAGACTGCAACCCGTGCTTTAACTATGGTTTGCTATTATTTCAGATAGCAACCCGTTTTTCAAAGAAGGAAAGTGCTACGCTTAAATAATTTTCAAATATTTCGTGCACTTATCCTAAAACTATTTGAGGAAAGTATGTCAAAGGACTGCTGTTCCTACACAAATGTTTTTCCGTCTAAAATTCTTCAGAAAAATATTTGGTGTTTTCTAAAATGGTGGTAAATGAGTTGCTTTAAAAAACAATCAAATTCAGAGTTTTTGTAAAATTGAAAACTCAATCAATGACTTCAGCGCTTTTAAACTTTTTCATAAAATGAGTCATGGATTGAGGGGGATAATGTTTTTCAAATCTACATCATCTAACGGGCTTTCTTAATTATCCTAATATGCTTAATTAAAAATGATGTTAACCTATGTTGAAGGACTAGGTGCCTAGGATATGATTGCTAGGATTAGATGATTAGAGTTTGTTGAACACATTATTCCCATACATCTATATGATCTGATTGATATGTTGCATTGACTTTTATTAGTCTATTGTTGTTTGGGTGATGTCGACCACCATATATTTGTATGCGTGTTCACTAACGTATGCAGGTATATTGGTATAAAAGAATGTTCCCGATCCGGATCCCACAATTGAAGATGATTGGATGCCGAAAGGAAAGGGTAACAATATCTTGGGTTGACAAATGAAGAAACGGAGCTTAATCGGACTTCAATGGAGAGTTGGCATGAAATGCAACGTAAGAGGTCTTACTGCATCAGCAGATGGTTTTCTTCAGCAAGTGAAGAAACGGAGCTTAATTGGACCTCAGTTGGCATTCAAAATGCAACGTAAGAAGAAGTCTCACTGCATTTGCAGACGGTTTTTCTTCCAACCCTACAGCAACAACAACGGAAGCTTCTCAACCACTAACGTATCTTTGTGCAGGATACCATTTTTAAAAACAATTTTGAATAATTTGATTAAATTGTTTTGAAAATGGAAAAATATTGTTTTGAAAATTAATTGTACTAAATTTTGAAAATCACCGGACTTCTTTTTATCAAAACCTAAGTCACTCAATTATCGACTTCAGTCATTGATTGAGGGGGAGAGTAATTTAAAATAAATTATTTTCAATCAATATTGCTTCATAAAAGTCCGGATTGTACAATATAAGTGGTGATCTAAAGATTTAATGTTATGTCATGGTATGATTTTTTCTTTAGAATCAAGGTCTTTCAAAATGAAATTTTTTCTGTTCTTGTTTGATTGTGAAATTGTTTTGTTTTACTTAAAAGATCTCTTAAAAACTATCATACCTGACACTAACAATCTTTAATGTCTTAAAATGGTCCTTTTCTGTCATCTTTCAAAATTGAATCTTGCCACGTCTTTCCCCAAATTTTTCTAAATGATTTAAATCAGTTGGGATCACAAATCTCAAATGGTTTGATATTTCTGATCGGGGTAGAGATCGTGTTTTAAATATCAAATCTGTTTTAAATGGAATTGGTTTTAGTCCTTTAAAGGCACTCCTGCCTCCATGTGCCAAACGATTTCAATATGCATAATGCACATGTTGAGGAGGAGGATTTATCCAAAAACCAGATGAGTATTTAAACAAGGCCACATTTTCTCCCATGTTTTCTAAACCTAATTAAATCACTTGGGATCCAAAATCTCAAAGGATTTGATATTTTTGATCGGGGGAGAATTTGTGATTTAATAATGAAATTTGATAAAAGTTGATCGTTTTGATTCAGTTGTGCAGGCTGCTCTCTCATATGTGCTAAACGCTTTCGAATCTCGAAGCACATATTGAGGGGGAGCAAAACCATCGAGGTACAAAAGTTTTTATAAGAGATTATAAAGTACCTTGATTGTGTTTTCAAATGGTTTTCTTAATGGATTTTGTGATTGTGGATGTGCTTCAAAAGAACTCTTGCCTCTATGTGATAAAATGTTTTATATCCTATGCACATATTGAGGGGGAGAATTTTACCAAGAAAATCAAATGGCTTTTTCGTATGAAAATTGTGATCAAAGAAAATATTTCAAAGTCCTCTTGCCTCCATGTGCCAAACAATTTCTAAATCACACGCACATGTTGAGGGGGAGTTTTTCTAAATGATCAAAACCATTAAGGTACAAAATGCTTTGATCTCGTATCACAAGTACCTTGATTGTTTTTCCAAATGATTTTTCAATTGGTTTTAAGGAAGAATGAACTGTACCAAAAGACCTACCAATTTACTTTATGCATGGTGTTATAAGGATGGTTAGGTTAGGTATTAGTTCCCACGATCCGCCAGAACCGGAGGGATCTACCCAGGGACAATCCACTAGATAGTGTAGAAGTCCTTAGGTATATTGAAAAAAGGAGAAAAATGAGAATTGGGAAGAGTGCGGACTGAGACAGAGCTAGTACTGGAATAAACCCAACAAGGTTCTAGTTATGAAGTCACGGTAAGCACTGAAGGGGTTGAAGAATGAAAAAGAAATGAATATGAAAAAGGGTGAAAAGAAATAGCCCTCCATCAATTCAACCTTAGGGCAGAATCCGGGTTCAATTCATATGCTACTGGTGGTTACTAAGGTAACACTGGTATTGAAGACAAGACATCATGGACCCAGTGATGCACTGCACTAAACTTCCCAAACCACTCAAGTTCCTCTTAAAAGGGCTTGTTTCATTCTCACGGGGAACCGACATTATCTATCGACTTTCTCTTAAAGATTGTTGATATTGAAGAAGGAGACCCTCTCCCTAGTCTCCGGCACAGGAACCAAAAATGCACTATTGAGTCTAGAGCCAAGAGATCATCCACAATATCTCATTAGGACACTAAATTCTTGAAGACTTGCTGTTTCACACAATGTGGAAAGTAAGTATATATTAAGAGTCCTACGCATTATCCTTGTGGTATTGCTAGAACATCCGAGTGATATGTAAAATATTCACAATGAAGATGGAAATCCTTCTAGAGCCAACTTCAAACAAGCTCTTGGTGGGTGACATGTGAGATCTTCTCGTAAGATCAAACTTGTGACAACTGGATAGAAACAATGGGGCGATTCAGTCTTGAATCAACCTTGGTCCAGGAATGGAATTGACGAACACTTTTGGAAAAACCGTTCGATGTGCAAATCTTCTTTTCTCTAGCACGTCGAATGTGTACTTATGTTTTCAAAATTCAAAAAGTATCTCTGATTGAAAAATACTTTTAGAAAAACCGGTCGATGTGCGAATCTCTTCGTTTCACTAGCACGTCGATTGTGTACTATTTTCAAATACAAAAAGTGTTTTGATTGAAAATTGATCTTTCTCATAAAACCTTCGTCGTATTGCAAAACTCTTTCTTCAAGCAATACGCGATTGTTTTTAAAATCATTTTTCATCAATCAGTGAATCTCAATTCGCTGGTTCACTCACTCCGTGTTGTCTTCTTTGAGACGTTCCGGTTTGAGAACAGCTATAACAGCTGCGAAACCCTGTCAAGGAGATTCTTAGGAATCCTACCTGATCACAGGCAGTACTTGTACTGATCAACGGGGAACCGTGGGCCGTGTACCTCAATTCAACGAAAGTGATCAAAGACACTTTCGTGCGCTTTATTGCTAACTGTTGTTTGCAGGTACAATTGGACGGTTGCAGCTGATCAGAATTGAGCGGTCAATCCAATGCCGCATGCTCACAGCATCCACACTTAATTTGAAGAAATCATGACTGGTGCATATCTACATAACCTGGCTCTGATATTTCATACTATGCTTATGCTTCGCTGCTGCAAATATCATGAACTAGTAAGGCTTCCGCTACTCTGATGGAAAGATGTCATGATTCAAAAGTGTGAGCATGTCGGTCTGAAAGTCACAACTTCACATGATGGCAACACTACTATGGATGATCCAGAGAGATTTACTGTGGCTGATGATCTCAAAGAAAGCTCGAAGATCATCAAAGATGTGGATCAGTTAAAGGCCTCCACTGAAAGTACAAATCAATGCGGACTTTGAAGAATCGCTACAAAAGCACAAAGATTGCAGAATTTGAAGAATTCAAGTCTACGAGCTCCAGAACGAAGTCAAAGATAGAATGCTAGGATGCAAAAATGTATTTCATGGGGTGACCTCCCTTAGGGGGAGATTGTTAGGAATTAGAAAATTCCATGTTAAAGAGTCGGTCACCCCAATAATGGTCTAGCATATGTTAGCTCGTAGATTTGTCGTTGTTTACGTTATTTAGCAATTTATTAGTTAGTTTGTAGCGTAGTTTAGTTTAGAGCAACACCGTGGAGGAAGGACGGGTCTTTACCCACTGTATCCCTGATCCACAGGCCGATAGGAGGTCGTTTCTCATGTAACTATAAATACCCCTTCCATCCATGGAAGGGGTGGTGCTTCATTCAATCTAACCTTTTACATTTGAGAACCAAGTCTCTAGCAAGAACACCCTCTTTCTACTTTCTCTCTCTAAAATGGATAACATGTATTTTGATCTCCCAAGACCACCCGAATCATCTAACACAATGAAATAACGATCCTACAGAGGTCAAATTGGACTGTTGGGCAATGGTCTAAAAGAAGTTAGGCCAACCTGCAAACAAATTTATGAACTTTTTTAAGTACATAAAATAAAACTAAATGCATTATACGAGGTCTTTGCGTATTTGAATTAACTTCGGATGTGTTTCAACGTATTGGACTCATTCGATTATTGTCTACCTAACCATTTGACTTAACAACTCTATAAATCATTACGTTTTACACAAAGATACTCTAACAACATTATAATGTACTAATCATCTCACATTCCACTCGGTTCTTCACCTTACTACCTCCAGTCACTTTCTTCGCTATCGCTGCCTTTGGCTTCAAAGCCTTCTTCACAGGTGTCTTCTTTGCTGCAACAGCCTTAGCCACAGGTGCCTTCTTCCCTTGTGTAGAACTTACCGATGTCCTTGCCACCTTGGCAGGCTTTGTTGGCGTCTTTGGCTTATCCTTTGATTTCACAACTAAAATTGACCTTTGTATGTGTTGTAGTTAGATGCTTGAGCATTATACGCTTCATATTTAAAGGCTGAACTGCTCCGGATCCTGCAATTGAAGACTCATAGGTCCCTATTTCCTGCTACACTGTAGTAAAATATCTACTCATGGCATGATTATTTTTCATTTGTTCCGAATTCATTTTTTCTTGAGCTGTTTTCGTGTGTCCATCGTGAGGCTTTTCCTAGCTACTTAGCGAGTTGTGTAACCATTTGACTATTATTTTGTTTAGAAGAGATTCATTCAAGGACTCTTCTATTGCAATGTGAGCATGGCGTCAAGATCACAAGTTTCACTATTCTTTTTCTTTTATTATTATCATAAATTTCAATTTATGACGTTTCACTGTTTTGGCATGTATGTTTGGTAGTCTTAACATAGGAGTTTCTCACGGTGTCATATTAGAAAACGACCTTTTGTGCATCCAACAGTGACTGATTTGTTATCACACAAAGCGCGAGTTATCGTGTTTTGGCATTATAAAATGATTAGCAAGACTATGCCAAAGTTTATGCTTGGATGATCAACTATAACAACCAATTTTTCAATTATATATTATGATTCCCAAACAACCTGAAAACCCTGAACCGATGGACACCCCTATATTAAGGTTCCTTGGCTGTTTGTGACTTGGCCTAATATGTATCATTATGTGACTTGGCCTAATATGTACCAAAAAGTTCATATCATTTTCTTGCTTCTTTCCTAGCAAGTTTCTTGGATGACCCAAATATATTTTGTTAAAAAGACAAATATTCTTTACTCAAAAAACTCATTATACTTTCTTTACTTAAAAAATTCATTATATGCCATCTTTAAAGGTAATTTAGTCATTTTATGACCCATGTATAGTAGCTGTGTAAACATCACCAATAGCTAATGAGTTTTGAAAGCTTTATTTTACAATATTTTGAAAAACCCGTGCATTCATAGTGTAAATACTCCCAAAAGAAGCTCTAAAATGTGGGGAGTTACAATGTCATGATTACTTTCTTTACTATACAAGCATAAAAACTTCCAAAGTCAAGTAATTGTTAAAAAAAATAAATAAATAAAAAATACACATTCTTACAATAACATAAGTTTGGTACTTAAATGTGTACAAGTAATTGACCATTGTTTTCATGTACTTAATTGTGTACATGAAAATTTAAAAAAAAAAAAAAAAAAAAAAAAAAAAAAAAAAAAAAACCCTACAAATATACAAAATAAGTGCAACTAATAACGGGGTGTTTGCGATTACTTCTTTTTTATTCTTAACATCCTTTTTTTTTCAAATGACTAGCCTGAACCTATGTTGTCGCCTTTGGAGTATCCACAAGGAACATGTTATATTTATTTCAGTATTTGTGTTTAAGTACTATAAGAAATTGAGATGCTTCAATGCTTCTTAACTAATATCACTTGATTCTATGCATATAAGGTCTTGCATCATAGTGCCGATTTTATCAATATCAACAGCAAAATATGGGATATGTGCTTCGAGGATCTTCTTCCTAGACTGGTCAAAGAAGGAAACAATTGGATCAACAACAGCCTGTAACCTCATTTTTTGCAGGGACGTTTAGGGTGAGGAGCTAAGTAAACAAGTAGGCACAGTTGCTTACATCGAATGCCGTTCCAAGACTCAACAGGTACTTCAAGTGTCAAACATTATAACCGAGTTTACTTCAAGTTTTCTGTATCATTCCATAATATTTACTAAGATTAGATAGCTTATAAAGTCATTCATTTTAATTTATAATTAGAACGTCAAATCGGTTTTTGATACAATAGTGAAAGTTGTGCTACAACCACTAAAGAGACAGGGGCATTGTGTGTGGAGATCCAATGTTAAATTAGAAGTGCGCAGGTACACTTCATTATAGTTTGTGGTTATCTATGATATAAATTATATAATAAAGTCATTATTTATGTTTTATTCTTTATTGAGTTAACCATTAATCCTTTATAAATAAATGCTCTTAGATTTTATAGATTTCTGATCTTTATTTATAGTTAGAACATAACGTTTGTTTAACTTTTTTTTAGTAAAATAATCTTTTAAAAGATATGGTACGCACACTGACATTTAGCATAGGATGAGCTTGAATGTATGAACCACACCATCCAACACATGTCCTCATCATGATAAGCTTGACCCACTTTGCTATATATTAAAGGGGAGATAGATAGATTCTATGGGTTAAGATCTAAGGTTCTTGCGATATTTTATTACAATTAAATAAAAATGACATCAAATATTTTTGGTATTATTGAGTTTCAGATGCCTATATTTTTGGCACTTAATATTGTGATTATTTCATATTTTTACTATTACAAGATCCTCCCGATAAATACTATTTTGCTGACATTTCAGTCCATGAAGATTTGGGACCAGGCATGCAGGAAATTTCAAACATTTGATGCTTGGGACAGACTACAAGAATTTTTGTATTCACGGTCACATTCTTGAGCTATGCAAATCTCAATTGCATACATAGATAATTGTTATCTACATTCTCCATTTTTCCATAGTTAGGAACTATGTTCATATATTTTTTTTATAAATTATTAATTCCGCAGGTCGTATTCGAGACGGCTAGCCTCACATAGATAGTACCAAATGGGACATATGTCCATGTTGTAACATCAAGGTTCACAATGCGTGCGTTGATTTAAGGCAGACATCTCTTAGATGATACATGCCTCATGAACCATTGAACTAATTAAAGAAGTATACATGTTACATAGTTCTAATCATTGAAAAAAGCAATGAAACACTATATACAATAACTAAATAAACATAATTAACAAAAACAAAATAATAATAACAAATGTTAATAATATTATCAAATGTAAAAAATATTAACAAAAAACAACTTAAAACCAAAGAAACAATTGTTTTATAATATTGTTTGACAATTCTAAAAAATGTATTTTAGTTAACAAAAAACAACAAAAAAATAATTATAAGTCAATGGGCGGGCTTCGAAATCTAGTATATATATATATATATATATATATATATATATATATATATATATATATATATATATATATATATATATATATATATATATATATATATATATATATATATATATATATATATAGAGAGAGAGAGAGAGAGAGAGATGGAATATTATGAGAAGGGTCCTTATAATGAAAAGTCTAGGAAGAATTGTGGTGGTGACATGTGTCACCTCCTGCCACATCACCCCTACCCCTACCCCCTCCCAACAACCCCCGCAAAAAAAAATTTCCCGCTATAAATTATTACTGCATCACAGTTATAAAGTTACTGCATCACAATAATAATGGTAATGCAGTAACTTAAGTGCATCTGCTGCTAGTACACTTGAAACTGCTGCTGGATCTGCTGCTAGTTATAAAGTTACTGCATCACAATAATAATTGTGATGCAGTAACTTTGGTGCATCTGCTGCTACTACACTTGAAACTGCTAGTTATAAAGTTACTGCATCACAATAATAATTGTGATGCAGTAACTTTGGTGCATCTGCTGCTAGTACACTTGAAAATGCTGCTGGATCTGCTGCTAGTTATAAAGTTACTGCATCACAATAATAATTGTGATGCAGTAACTTTGGTGCATCTGCTGCTAGTACACTTGAAACTGCTGCTGGATCTGCTGCTAGTTATAAAGTTACTGCATCACAATAAATAATTGTGATGCAGTAACTTTGGTCCATCTGTTGCTAGTACACTTGAAACTGCTGCTGGATCTGCTGCTAGTTTGAAGGAATCTACTGCTTGTGATGCAGTAACTTTTATAACAGTGATGCAGTAAATCAAAATTGGCGGGAAAAAAAATTTTGCCCCAAAAAAAAATTTTTTTGGCGGGAAAGATTTGTTTTTGGGGGAGGGGGGTTGGTGGGTGGGTGGTGACCCGTGTCAAATGACGTGGCATGATAATGTGGCAAAGTAACACATGTCACCTCCACATTCCTTCCTACCCTTCTCATTATAAGAAACTTTTCATTTTATCCCTACCCTATATATATATATATATATATATATATATATATATATATATATATATATATATATATATATATATATATATATATATATATATAGGGAAGGGATCGGGTGGGTTTCAAGCTTTTAAGTAGGGATGGTGCGTAAATATCACAGTAGCTTTTTTTTAAAAAAAATTCAAAAAAATCTGAAAAAATTAAAAAAATAAAGAGGATGATAAATTATTAAGAATCGCTGAAAAAATTTTCAAAAAAAAAATCGTTTTCATGATTAAAGGTATTGTGATATTAAGGTCGATTTTGACTTTTTTAAAAAAGTCAAGATCTGATCGCCAAGATCAGATCTTGACTTTTGTAAAAAAGTCAAGATCTGATTTTAATATCACATTCACTTTTTTTTTAGTACAAATTGTTAATATCACACTAACTTTTTTTTTGATATCACACTACTTTTTTGTTTTTTTTACTAATATTATTAATATCACCGTTCCTTTTTTAATAAAAAAATGTTAATATCACGGTTCTTTTTTACTATCACATGAACTTTTTTTCTTTTTTTAATATAATTGTTAATATCACCGTAACTATCATATGCTTTTTAATAAAATTGTTAATATCATAGTAACTATCATATGTTTCTTAATATCAAGGTTCATCTTTACATGTAAAAAACTTAAATATCACAGTTGGTTTTATAATATCATCATTTTATAATATCACAGTTTCATAATATCACACTAATACTCATAATATCGTTAATATCACGGTAGAACTCATAATCAAGAAAACAAAAAGTGCTCAGAAAAATCTGAAAAAATAAAAAAATGAAAGAAGATAACAATATTAAGGTTCGCTCAAAAGGAAAAAAATTAAAAAAATCGTTTACATGGTCAATTGCTACCGTGAAGTTAGCGCAGATCTTGACTTTTTTACAAAAAGTCAAGATCGGATCTGAAATGGGTGGTCCAGATCTATCCGTACGTCCGCACTAAAATTAAAAATCCGCACATGATCCTCACTCTATATATATATATATATATATATATATATATATATATATATATATATATATATATATATATATATATATATATATATATATATATATATAAAGAAATGAAAAATATTTTTGTATTTTATATTGTTTTCTTGTAAAGAAATAACATTACGAGGAAGGATCTTCAAGTCACTAATCGTCAAACCGTAACGATATTGTCGCAACACAACCTCCTCGGCAGCGGCGCCAAAAATTGATTCTAGTAATATAATATATCGAATATACGATAAACGCGCGAATCGACAAGTCAACCCCTTAGGAAATAGGTCAACACGAAAAACTCGCAAATACGATATATGATACCAGGCAAGTGATACCAGGTTGTTTCCCAATGAGGTGTGAATCGAGGATGTCGTTTGAGGTTTGTTACTAAAATGCTTGAAATTTTAGTTTTCACGTTTTTGGTTTGTTTTCTAGGTTTTAATTAAGACACGGGAATGTAAATAAGGTAGGAAACCAAAGAAACTACTAAATAAGCAACTAATAAGCACATAAATTAGGAAAACGACTCACAACTAAGTCCTATTGCGAATTAAACTAAAAACGAGCTTAACCGGGAACGTAACGAGCCCGGAAAAACCAAATTTTCAAATTTTAACCCTACAAGAGTAATTTATTTTTTCTAAATCCTAAATGACTAAAAATAATTTTAGAAAAAAGCTGGATATTTTCTTTACTTTATTTTATTTTTTATGATTTAAAAACACTTTTAATCTAGAAAATTTATAAAAAATAATAAATAAATAAATAAAATAAAAATAAAAATACTTAATGACTTCGAAAAATTGTAAAAAAATAAGGAAAAGTGCTAAATGATATTACTAATCAGCTTACAGGGTAAATAAGCTAAAACTACTTGAGTGTGGTTAAATAATTGATTTTGCAGTTACTAAACGTAAGTCCCTATGGTTAAGAGGTGTATGTGTAGGATGTTGAACTTGTTGAGGTCAGGGGTTCGAGCCTGCTCACCCCTGACTTCCAAGTTTTATTTTATTAATTTTTTTGAAATATTATTTTTGAACTTTTTTTATAAGATGAAAATTAAGACTTTTTGTGAAAACAAAGTTTTTGAAAACTTGAATTAAGCAAAGAAATAAGCTGTAAAAAAGTGACACATTAAGTATAAAGCTAAAAACCAAACACAACTTAACTGATATGAAGCATAAGTTGCTATAAGCTTTTGCCTACACCTAATAATCTACTAATTACCTAAAAGCAACCTAAATAAGCTAATCTAAACATAATTAAGCAGTCCTAAGTAAACAATGAGCTCATAAACAAAAAATAAACTAAGAAGACAACTGCAGGTAAAACAGCCTAGGGGTATTTTGAGCTAGAAAATAAGCATTTTAGACAATAAGCTAATGCATGAAAAGCCTAAAACAGCATTGACCACATAAAAATGAGCTTATAAAACCAATCTCAGGAATTTTGGAGCTTATTTGAAGCTTTTAAAGAAGCTGATAAGGAGGAGGGTTGGACTATTGTTAGACTTTTCTGACTTTAATATGGTACTAAACCACTGACTTTTGAGGTAAAAATAAGCTAGTTTAAGCTATGGAAAATGACTAAAAGCTGAAAGCAGTTAAACTATGACTACTAATGAACACTAAAAACCACTTTTTAGGAATTTTGGACTAATTAATAACTGAAAAATAAGTTGTTCCAATTGGACAGTTTTTTGGCTTTTTAGATTTTTTTTACTCAAATTTGAAAACACATATTTTAGAAATCAAACCTTTTTGACACTTAACCAAAGGTTTCAAAGAGTATTTTCAGACTGATTTGAACCAAATACAATAACTCAAAATGACCTTTGACAGATTTTTCAAAATAAGCAGTTTCAAAACAGATTTGAACTAAGAAACGTGGAGATTTAGTCTAAAATCTATGAAATTGTTTAGGAAAGCTTTGAACATCTTAAAAACTACTTATATGACTAATTTAAACTTAAAAAGAAAGTGAAATTTTGACTAAAATGCACTAAAACAGATTTTGACCATTTCTAAATCTCATATCCAAACACCCCTTTAAATGACAGAATTTGATTTTTAAAACAGATTTTAGATTTAAAAATTATGGATTTCAGAGGAAAACTAAATTATATTATAAAATGACTAAATAAAAGCAACAACAACTGTTTTATAAGCACTTTATCCAATAAGCACAAGCTTATTGGATTTGGACAGATTTTTTGAAAATAAGAACAAATGACTACCAAATTATGAAATAAGCTAACAAACTACTAGACTATGACGTATAAAGATAACATAATAAGAAATGGAATAGTAATAAGCAGTTTAAGAAATAAGCTAAAAAAAGTTGGACTTACACAAACCCTAGCACAACAAGGGCAGATTATGCTCTTAGAGCTTATCTACAAGCTCTAGCTTGTCAAACACAAGATAGTAAGTACCCATAAGCCCTTCCATTATTGGCTTATCATCCATTATGCTTTTTTGAGATTTTTGGTAAAAAATAGATTTAAACCTTACATGTTATAGAGGAAACTTGCAAAGGTTAAGAACAGCTTATAAGAGCTTGTGTTAGCTTATAAAACACTCTTAACCATAAATGAACATGAGTTTAAAAAAAACAGATTGTTAAAACACAAAACATAAATTTCATTAAACTTAAATAAAACTACAATACTTGAAATTAAAATACAACTTTAAACTAATAAGCTCTAAATAAGACAAAAACTTAAAACTTAAAATAAGACTTAAGCTAAAAACTAAAGCTAACTGAAATTCTAACTGCCTTTTTAGGCTTACAAGAGAGTCATATTTATAGTGCTAGGGTTTCTTCACAATTTGTGCTTCTTTTCTGAGTGATATGAGAGGTGAGTGACTCATGTGCTTCTTCAACTTCAATTAGAACCATTGGATTGCCTTGGTCACCAAGTAGACTGATCTTAGCCTTTGATTGGGTCTTCTTTTCAACAACCAATGGGAGAATAGGGGATTGTTAGGGTGGAGTAGAGCATGTGATAAGGGTTTTTCTGGTTCCTATGTTGAGGGGGACAGGGAAAGTGACAGGGGAGGGAGGAGTGGTTTTGGCGCGTTTTTGTTCTTGGTTTGACCGGGGGTGTGAGGGATTTGACCTAGGTTTTAAAAACAGGGTATAGGGTTTTAGTAAATGGGTTAAGGGTAAAAAAGTTAAGGGTGGATAGGATTTGGGCTTGGGTAGGGTAATGGGTTGGATTGGGTTATAAGGATCCGGGTAGTGTAAAAATGGGTTTAGTAGTTTTAGGTTTAGGTTTAGGATAATCTAAGTTTAGGTTTAGGTTTAGGATAATTTAGGTTTCGTGTTCGGTTTTCCATGCTCATTCCCATGCAATATCCCGGGGTTGACTTTGACTCTGTCTTGACTTGATCAAATGTACAAACGTTGTCGAATCGATCTGAAAATGTCCGTTTTCACTCCGTTTTCGCTCCGTTTTCAATACTTTTGTACCTATGAGACATAAAACACAATCCAAGGATATTTGCAATATAATTTGGTATAATTGGTTGTTTTTAGTCATTTTTACGGGTTTATCGAGTATAAAATGATGAGTGAATAGGCACTCATCATTACCAATGAAGAGGAAAAGCAACAAGAAGATAAGCACATGTTCGACGCTGTAGATCAAAATTATGAAAAGGATGAGAACTTATTCATTATTGAAGATGATGTTAAGAGGGCGGAAGAAGAACAAGAGGAAAGGAAACATAAGGAGACTAAAGAGGCTAAGAAGGTTGACGAGGAGAGATTACGCAAAGAAACTGATGCCTACATCTTTGAAAATCCTGAACACAAGCCCGAATCTTCTTCTGCTCCACCTAAAGACTCTTCAACAATCCCTGAATCATCTACTCATACGTCACCTACACTAACACAAACAACATCCAAGTCTACTAACAAATTTGTCAAGAAGAAAGCTGACACGTGGATGTCTCATGCCAGAGTCAAGATTCAAAAGGCAGTAAAACAAGGTCGATCGAGAAAGGAGAGCAAACTTCAAAAACAAGTCAACACGCTTTCAAGCCTGGTTACTGACCTAACAGAACAAATGGCCAAAATTCAACAATCCAAACATGAGATTGAAAAGTTCCTCACCAGAGATGTTCAAAGAGAAATGGATAAACTTATCATTAACTACGTTGAAGCCTTTCTAACGAAGAACATTCATGCGGTTACAAAGGAACTGTTGAAGAAAAAATTGAAGCCGATAATTCTACAAATGATTATAGATGTGATCGCTTCAATACCTCTTACTCTGTACACACTGCCGACCAAACTTACATAAATCACGGAATAAGACCTTATAGCTCAACTAGTGACGAAGATGGCTAGGAGAGTTGGTCAAATGTCAAAAGAAGATGAAGTGATCTATGACTGTTTGGTTTTAAAACAACTAAAGACTTCTTGCAAGGTAGATGCGAGTAAAGAAAAGAGGCCAAGAAAATATGACGAACATGATCCGAATCCCAGTGGAAAGAACCAAAAGATGGATGGTGGCACGTCATCTCAACAACAACAACCGGTTAATCCCTCCACCACCACAACCCCAACAGCTACCTAACCAAAAGATCCTGGTCAACTGAATGAGTCTGAATCAGCACCAAAGGCCGATGATCACTTTGTATACACCGGTGGTGATGATTTGGAACAACCTGACACTCAACCACCAACCGAACCTCTACTATCACCGTCATCCAAAAGTAGAAAAGGCAAGCAACCAGTAGTTGTCTCTTGGCTAGACAATGACAACACTGCAGAATATGGATGGTATGATGAACTGGTCAAGGCTCAACCGCCACTTGCAGACGATCAAGAACCGGTGGATGGTCGAACTGTGGAATATGTCCAAAAGCTAAAGAGAGACTTTCGAGTCAAAAAGCTCAACAAGAAAGAACTCAAACGGATCAAGAACACTGCATTCAACCTTCTTAAAGACAGATCTTGGATTGCAATTGAGCTAAGTATCATCTTGAAAACATTGCCCCTGCAATGTCAAATGATATCGATTGGCTCAATCGTGAGTTCAACGTAGATGACACGTCAAAGAAGCAGGGACCGTATTACACAGATTGGACCAAGCCCCTACCAATGATCAAAAAACTAGAACAACCCAAGATTCCCTTTCAATTCTTCTTCAACACCGACCTGGAGTTCTTACAACATGGCAGTCGAATCGACAAGAAATATGCTACTTCCCTTACCTTTAACATTCCAGTTGCAAGGTACCCGGACAAAACCATTGAAGAAGATGTCACTAGCTTGTTTGTTGACGAACTGGTGACATACGACAGATATGCCTTGTTTGGGATTCACCACTCGCCAGAAAGGCGTAGGCTTTTCTACCGTAGCTACAGATTGAATCAGAAAACAAAGAATTATTGCAATCATGACCATCGTTACTGCAACAAAGTAAGATTATTCCTACCTTAAGAAGATCGTGGTCAAACGACAAGATGAAAAGGAGTATGAAACTTTTGAAACTGACTTTCCACAGTTGACTCTAAATGACATTTAGGACATGTATCTCCTCAAGGTTCAAGGAAAAATGCGTCAGTTCTCAACCGATCTACATCTGACATTCACTACTTCTCTTCTCATCTTCATCAGGAGCGTAATAATTCAGGAAAGGGTTAAAGATCTTCAATTAGGTGTTGAAAGTTATCAGAAGAAGCTGAACCTTACCAAGCCACTCCTTAATTTCAACAACATCAACAAGGAGTCACAATACACTCTCATGCAAGAACCAAAATTTGGCTTCGTCTACAGAAGTGCCTATCTTCACAACTGCTTCATGGGGTTTGAAGAAATTCACAAGTTCTGTGCCGATACCTTAAAGACGGTTCGTGATGGCTTGGATATTCGCTTGAAGGATCTGAAATTGTACAAGGGTAGAAGATGGAATTCATCAAAACAAAGGGATGTTCGTCGATTTATTGCAAGGATTTATCAGAGGCTGAAGCGTCAGGATCAGATCAGACGGTTAGAAAGCTATGTAGGAGGAAGACCAAACTTCCCGATCATGATGTTTCAACGTCCTGAGTGATTGGTTAGTTTATGTGAAACATTTGGATTGTTGAATATTCTTGATATATATATATATATATATATATATATATATATATATATATATATATATATATATATATATATATAAATATATGAGAGAGAGAGATTTGTTAGTTATACTATGGTTTGTGCAAATATAACAGTGTACAACCGGTACTTTGTAAAGAAAGGACCCTGAGGTACGCTTCAGTGCCTCAATCCTAACACAATGAGCGAAAGCTTCTTACTTTTGAGTAGAATTAATCAAATTTTTTATGTTTTTCATAATTCTGTTCAAAAGAACAAGTATTCCCGCTCGTATTTAAAACCTCAAAAAGCTATTTTACTTGTTGAGGGGGAGTATTTGAATACATCTTTGTTCAAAATGTAACGTTCTTGTTGAATTCTTCCCACAAAACTCAAAATTGACATATTTTTAATCAACGTTTCTTCAAACAACATTGATATGCTCAACTTAGAGTTGAAGAATTAAAAAGAAAAGTTAAATAAAATGGTGAAAAGAAATAGCCCTCCATAGGTTCAACTTAGGGCAGAAACCAGGTTCAATTCATATGCTACTGGTTGTCACTAAGATGACACCGGTATTGAAGACAAAGACATCATGGACCCAGTGACGCATTGTACTTAACCTTCTAGCCACTCAAGTTCTCTTAAAAGAACTTGTTTCATTCTCACGGGGAACCCTGCATAATTTATAGAACTCTCACTACGAGATTTGTTGATATTGAAACTGGAGACACCGCTCCAGACTCCGACTACTAAAACCAAAACGCACTAATCGAGTCTAGAACCACGAGATATATCAAAAGATCTCTTAGGAATACTAAATATTTCAACACTTGTTGTTCAAACAATAATAACACAAGTGGCATATTCTAGAGTCCTACGCAGATCCTAGCAATCTGCCAGAATATTTATGAGAGGATTTACATATGTGATCCTCAGTGATTGAATGGAAACTCCATCCAAGGTCAACATCAAACAGCCCTGACAGCAGGTCACTTCGGTAATCCCTTGTGGGTTATGCTTAGTGTTCGTGGTGGTTTCAAACGGTCGACAGTCATGGAGTGATACCTCGGTATACTCCAGCGGCTCACAACGACAGAGTAAAGATATTGAGTACGGGGTCATGCCAGTGAGTATCCGATATGAGATTCATCAAAGAACGTGCCAGCGAGCTGGGATGTACCTGTACGAAATATCCGAACTCTTACGTCGGGAACTTTATTGCTAACTGTTTACATGAAGGATTGGAAATCCAGAGTTCCAGGAGAGACCATCACTACCACCACTATCATCAACAGTATTCCATCTCCACATGCTCATACCAACATCGCATCACAAGAAAGTTCTCATCAAAGATCAAAGCAACACAAAGTTCATAATGATTCTACGTCAATCAAAGAATCTACAAAGTTTAAAGACTTGAGAACTACACAAATATGGAGATTCAAAGTCAACAAAAGTATGACCATGGTGGAGAAAGATGTAAAGACACCAGTACCAAAGACTTTGATTAAAGGCAGACAGCAACATATGATCACAACAACAACAAAGAACAAAGACACATGAGACGTCAAGTTAAAGAAGTCAAAGAAATCAAAGCACATCTACTCACTTGGAGAAGATGGTTGGAAAGACGTCAAGCAACCTTTGATGACCAACCCTTAGAAGGAGATTGTTGGGATTACATGTAACTATTATCAAGTGTCGGTCATTAACTATGTAATAGGTTGCTAAGTAATTAGGCTTATATGTTAGTATTTATCACTAGGCTTATGAAGTAAGCCTATGGGCCTATGTGTAAGGTCCAAACGCCTCATGAAAGGGTCTAGGTTTGTTGCCCTAGTACCCGCTCTTATAAATAGACATGTAAACTACTCTTATTATTGTTGGTTCTTTCATTATGTTACTAAACCTTTATCATTCTATCTAGTGAAAGTAATCGACCAAACTACCTTTCTCTCTTAGCATTTTATAATTGTTATGCTTGTGTTACATATATTATGGTGACCTAACAGGCAATTTTGAAGACAAAAAATAGGCTCGAAAATGTCAAAACATCAAGAAAAACAAGACCCAACAAATATATAAAAAAAAGGTTTTGAAACAATTAACAAGATTTATACATAACGAAGATTAAATTTTAACATTATAGAGAAAGCGGTTTTTTCTAAAAATTTATCGTTTAAGAGTTATGTGCGTTTGAAGTTTGAGGGTGAGTAGAAAAACGGGTCAAATTACCATTATACCCTTTTGACCGAACATAATAACAAATGGAATGAGTTTGACCAGATCTAATCCAACGGTGTTAAAAACACTTTTTAAAAAAATACATTTTTCAAATGAACGGGTACCAGTGTTGTATTTATTTACTATATAATATTTAGCTAATTTGATTAATGTGGATTTTTGGGTTGTTTATATATTATTTTTCATGAGAATTTAGTAACCATTTCTATTGAGGATGAATTAATATATCTTGATTTGCGTTTTTCAAGGGTTCAAAATAGTAATTTCCATGAAATCATATTCGCAAATATGATTGCCTTGCCAACTATTTTTTATTCTTGGATAATTCATGTCTTTATTTTTTAAACCATAACATTCATGGTTTAGTTTTTCAGAGAAAAATTTAAGGTGCGTTTTGGTATAATCACAAGTTTAGAATATGATTTGAATTTGCATAAAATGAAATAAAAAAAGGAGAGAGAAAAAAATAATAAAGACATAAGAAAAATATTTATTATATATATAAAACATTTTTTTTATATTGTTTTGAATCAATATTTATAATATAAAAGTATGTCAAATAAAAAAAAATAAAAAGAAAAAAGAAAAAAAGGGCTCAAACTTGTGACAGAATTTTTGTAGAGACATGGCTTACAAGTATTCAACTAAAACCACAAAACTATAGTGGAATTAGTCTAAGGTTATCAACTTATCTTTTTATATCTATGTAGAGGGCTCACTGTCAACCAAATATTGAATTCAAGAATGATATTATCCCTCGAATCTGACATTTTCAAAACAAACGGGCCCCCAATGTGGATCCCAAATTTTTTATAAATGAAATTTATTGGGCTTAACTTTTTCTTTTTCTTTTATTATTCACGTATTAAAGCTTTTGATACCGGTCATGCGTTAAAAGAGAAGTTTAAAAGAAAACAAGATAAAACATGTTTGTGAGTTATCTTTATTAAGATGACAACCACTTTGTGGCTACCTATAATTGTTTATTTTGCCTTTCACGAGTACAATTTAGATAACCGCTTTTTTTTTTTTTTTTTTTTTTTTTTTTTTTTTTTTTGAAAGCAGTGATCTTTATGTGTTTTGATTTCATTAAAGTTGCTACGTCTTGCTATTTGCAGTTTCATTGTAATTTGATCATGAAGTAACCATGAATCATTGCAATTTGAAAGCACTTTTATATATGAAATTGGTACGTTTTGCTGTTTCGCTATTTTGCATTTTCACTTTAATTTGAAAGAACTGATGTTAATTCATGAGTAAGGTTTAAAAAGTTAAAAGAAGTTAGTACATCAACTTTGTTAAATTCTCTTTACTTGAACGTTTGTAATCTTGAAGTAAAGCTAAAAGTCAAAAGGTTTGATAAGTTTTTGTTGCATTAAGTGATTAAGAAAAAACAAAATTTAATAACACCGAACATCTAATCTTTTGATGGTATAAGCAAGGAGAATAAGGATCCTCTCATGTTCATTTAAACATGAGAGGTAATGTTGTGCTTTTTATGATTGTACATTTGAATTAAAATAAAATAAGTGTTTTACAATAAAGACAATGTATAATCACAAGGAGCACAACATTACCTCTCATGTTCAAATGAATATGAAAGGATCCTAATCCATGCAAGTAAGGGTGTCATTCGGGCTGACCCGACCCAAGTCAATTCAGGTCGGGTCAATCAGGTTCAAAAATATATTCGGGTCAATCTGGTCAACCCGAATTGACCCGAGTTCTAAACAAGGTCGGGTTCGGGTATATCTTTTTAGCCTTGACCCGACCCGAACCCGACTAACCCGGCTAAAGAACACATTTACGATGTAAAATACTCGGGTTGACCCCGAACCCGAATTGACCAGACCCGAGTTGACCCGAACCCGAATTGATCCGACCCGATTGACCCGACCCGAGTTGACCCGAGTTCTAAACAAGGTCGGGTTCAGATATGTTTTTTTAAGGCTTGACCCGAGTTGACCAGACCCGAATTGACCCGAACCCGACCGGGTCAACCCGAATGACACCCCTACATGCAAGGAGGTCTTTTTATGTCTACATGGATGTCGATTGCCGAGTACGTGTATGTACTTTGACACTTAAGGATTGCTCTTTTCTATGTGATGTATTCTCTTGACTATATAAAAATTTGATGCACTATTACTAATAATGTTAAAAGAATGGTTTTTGCTGTCAAGGTTTTGTTAAATGTTATAAAATATTTTATGTGTTCTTTTTACAAATTTCATTTATTTTGTTGTTAATTTATGTTACTCTTTTTGGATAGGTAATGTTGTCAAAATTATATACCAAAAATGATTTCATAACATTTATTTTATATTTATGTAGCATGACTATCTTTTACTTGCATATCTGTTAAATATATAATATTATTGTAATTTAACAACTCACATGTAACATATCATTTATTTACATAATATCAAAATCGATCGCTATAAGAATATTTCCATTCATAAAAAATTAAAAATTGTTATTTCACGGTTTTCTATTTAACCTCGTGAATTCACGGGTCAATTATCTTACATATACTATTAATCACAACCTCTTTTTACGTACACATTTTTTAAACTTATCAGATGTTCGAGGAATGGACATTGGCTAATCACTTGATTAATATTCACCGCACACATTTGCTCTTTAAGACCATCAAATTTGAAAACGACGATGCATGAACGTTTATTATTTTAATAGTTACAAACCCAATTGTTTATCGAATCGTTGACTTATTACTTATTTTTCCCTTCATAAAATAATGAAATCTATTTGCGACCGATGTTGTTTGTTAATTTACTTACGCATGTAACTCCTTAATGAATATTTTCTGTAAAACTTCTCGTGATTCCACGGATCTATAAGCTAGTTGTGCTTATACACTACAAAGAGAATTTAATAGATTAACAAGAAAATAAACCATAACACTCTTTATATACTCACAATAGAACATTTATTGTTATTGTAAGTTACAATAGAGATCAGGAGATAAACAAGAAGATATAACTTGAGAGTTCCATAAATGACATTTATTATTCTTGTAAATTACAATAGACATCAAGAGATAAACAAGAAAAATAACTTGAGAATTCCTTACCTAATTTTGTTTAGAGCAATTTCATGTTAATAACGTGTGATGAAATGTAAAGAATGAGATATTGAAAAGAAAAGATGATTGTTATTAAGTTATAATCCCAAATGAGTACGATGTGTCCCTTGCTTATAAAAGATAAAAATACACCGTTGGTCCCTAAACTTGTCCAAAATATCGCAGGTCAGGGCCTCAAACTTGGGATTTTAGTCGCCGTGAGTCCAAAACTTGGATTTTTTAGGCCGATTGAGTCCTTTCGACCGTAATCTGTTGGTCAACACCGTTGTTTTGTTTTTAGTTAAAGGCATACACTACTAGAAAGTGGACTTTCAGCGACAGATTTTCCGACGGATGCTTTTCCGTCACTAATTTACCGACCGTATTCCGACGAAACAGCGACGAGTGTGCTTTTCCAAGTAACTTCCGACAGAATTCCAAGAGATTGGATTGTTGTTGGAAATCCGTCAGTAATTCACATAACCTACCGTCGAATTTCCGACGCCATTCCGACATCTATATTTATTCATCGCTAATCCGTTGGAAATGTTTTAATGTCTAATGATCTTTTTATTTTTTAATATTTCCGTCGGAAATCCGTCGGAAATAAATAATATTTCTGACGGATTTCCTACAGAAATATTAAAATTTATTATGTACACATATGGTATGTTAAACTATGTCGGCTCGTGTTTGAACTTAACAATTTTTGAGATTACACTATCAATTTAAATTCTTTTAGTTTTTGGGCTTTTATTATGTGTGCTCCCTCTACTCATGTTTCAAGTTAGCTCCGACCCATTTCATGGTCCAAGAAACAAGCTTTTAAAAACCATTAAGTAAACACCATTATTACAAATTTATTCATTCAAATCAGTTTAGGAGTACTACTTATAATCTAACAGTGTCAAAACCGTTTTTATTTGCTCTAAATTTGCTAATTGTTACATTACTCGTATTTTGCTAGAACTATGAAAAAATCTAAAAGAATGTAATACCGGTTTGAACTAGTGGTTTTATATGTTTCTCTACGAACTCTTCATGGTAATTTTTTCATTTATCATAATACCGGTTTGACCTGGGGGTTCAACAGGTTGAATATGTAACCCGGTGAACCGTTGACTCGACCGGGTGAACCAAAAACCCAAATTTTTAGCTCCATCATTACATGTTGATATAATTTTGTTTCGAGTTACAAATACACAAAAAGTTAATAAAACAAATGTTAAATGATACAAGATAATATAAAAAATTGATACATTGAACTTTCGTATATATTCCCAAATCCCATTTATTATTAAAACAATAAAATTATCAAAAACTTTTTAAAACTTATTAAAATCCTCAAAATTGCTTCTTTTCTTATTACAATTAAAACTTCAAAATTGCTTCTCTGCACAATTAAAAAGCACAATTAAAACTTCAACTTTTTTTTTAAAAACCTATAAAACACACACACTTCTAGTCTTCCCTCTAAAAAGCGATTTCACTGTTCCATCCATCCGCCGTCCGCCACCGCCGTCCGCTGTAGACCACATCGCCCCTTTCAGTTGAGCTTATTTTGCCCCAATTTTTGCCCTAATTTTTGCTTTAATTTTGCCCTAATTTTTTTTATAATGATTTGTTCGTTGACTGTTACTAGTATTGTGGTTGAGATATGATATCAGTTTATTAGGTGTTAATTTGATGATTTCAACTTTTATAGAATTAGTGTTATTTTAAGAGCTGATAATTTCAGCTTTTATAGATTTGTTCGTTGATTGATTGGTTGAATGTTGTGGATTGCATGTGTAGACCAACTGATCGATGAAATGCCTGTTTTAGAATTTTTGCTCAGAAGCCTGTTTTAGAATTTTAGTCGCCTTTGATTGAAGTTTTTAGACACAAACGCTACCGCTAGTTTTGCCAAACATAGTGGTTCACACGGCTTAAATTGGTTCTTGTTTTGTAGTCCTACCATCCTAGCGTTTGAGTTTGAGAAGAAAGGACCATTGTGGTGAAAAAGGACCAGACATATAAGCCATTGTGTATTCCAGTGTATTGAGTCCAGTTTTTAGTCTTATGAGTGCGGGTAAATTTGCCCAATGTTTTTCTCGGTTTTATGCCAATGTGATCACGCCTTTTCACGATTTTGCTGTTACGCCACCATGAGCCAAGTGAAAATGCTTCCAAATATACACGAGACAGATTTTGGTGTTACAGCACCGTAACAATTCCTAGTTTCAATAGTAGTTTGTCCTGTACGTTTTATGTTTCTTTTTTAGTAAATAGACATGTTATGTCATCCAAATAATGGCGCAGATGCTATGCAACCGCTCTTCTAAAAGGCTCGACAGTAATCCTTCCATAAATGATCCTCTTGTTACTTATGCTGATGGATTGTCCTTCACACTTTTACAAAGTTAGCAATTTTTGGAATTATAAGAAACTTAACGCTGATAAGATGTTTAAATCCATAATGGGAGTTAAATACAGATCGTTATGATAAAGGATATAGTTATAGCGTCCAGATTAAGTCTTTCATGAATATATTTAAATGGTTTCTTTAACTCTATGCAGGGCAGCTTTGAACTGGAAGCTACATTGAAACTGGCAAGATTTCTATTTTGGTAAATTTGCAAAATTTGTGTTGGTTGTTCGTTATGTATATTGTGCCACTTCAAAGTGATCTACACCAACAAACCTTGTCACCCCTAACCTATTAAATAGACTAGCCTTAGAACCCAATAGAATATTAAGAGTTATATTCTCCTGGAATTCGTTGATATGAGTAGCTTCAATGCACAGTGTTAAAACCTTTAGGCGTGATCTCAAAAGTGGGGGATTTGGGATTATTGTTTGCTGGCAATACAGCAGTCGGTATGGCGGAGACGGTAGAAAATGTATTAGGTCAAGCGAAAGACGTAGTTACATATACAACAAGAGGCTTAGTCAATACTACCATTGGTGCTGGCAGAAAAGGGGCATGTTATGTTGGAGAAACGGTTGTTGCTGGAAAAGATGTCACTCTGGAGACAGGAAAAACAATAGCTGAGTATGCTGGCAAGGCAGCTGGTGTGCTGAAAGATATAGGTCTGGTAGCGGGGTGGAACAATGTAAAGCGGAGGCATAGAAAGGGGCAGAGGCAGGGCAAAGGTGGAAATAAACGTAATCTAGAGACATAATTTTGGAACTATGTTTTATGCTCTTTGGGCGACGTGGAGAAACATGGCCTAGACGCTAGTGATCATCTAGTCGATGACTTTGATCTATGGGAAGAGGCTACCGGGAGGAGGAAAAAAAGTAATTTAGTTGGGTTGGGTACACAAGGGGATCCAAGGATCACGATGACCCATACATGAGCAACATCAAGATCCAATTCATCTTATGCTCGTCATAAGAGATCAACATCCAGCGAACAGGTTTGCTAAACCTCTGATTTTTGGTTTTGTTGAGGTTGGTGTGTAGTTATTTAAGCTTTAAACAGATGTATGACAGTGATCTGAATTGATTTTCTAATTGTTTTGTATATTGAACACAATATGCCACTTCACAGAAAGTTAAGAGAATGATTGTGACTGGAATTGATTGTTTGATATATTGATATATTGAACACAAAATGAAAATTCACAGAAAGTTAGTAGAACAATATTTTGAATCTTTTACCTTTAGAGTTGTGGTTTTAGAGTAGCATGTGTTCCTTGTTAATGATAAAGATAATAGTTACAATGTAGATTGCTTTATGTGTAGAAAAGCATTGGTGAACCAGTATTTGAAGTGTTTGGCATTAGTTCTAACTCTATGTCCATTACGACGACACACTTAAATTGCTATTGATAAAGATATAGGGATACGATGTTGCTCTATATATAATGTTGTTTTATTAAGGCTTGTAGAGTTTGTGGCCTAGACTTGTAGCAAACCTAGCAATGGATAGTCAGTTTTTACAGAATCTGCAGCAACTGCTACCAAAGTCCTTGATAACTATGTTCCAATAATGTATTTGAAAAAGATATTCTGTGTATTTTAAGCTTTTTAATGGGACCTGGTATAATGCAGGTACAAATTTTAGAAGAGACGATAGATAATTGCTAGAGGATACACACAAATGAGATCACGACTGGAAATAGAGATGCAATTGCAGTTACAACGACAAGTGGCTGGAATGTCAAGTGCAAGAACACATGCAACAACCGGAATTGGAGCGAATGCTCATGAAAAAGTCTGAGAGAGGGAGTGGCAATGAAAGATGATCGACATTAGCTTGATTTTCAGAAATTTAACCGTCCACGTCCCCTTAGGTAGCTGGATATTGTCATTATATATTTGAATCTTTGGAATACATACTCCATTGTCATCTTGAATGCCTTGAATGATTGGATTTGGATAGTGAATTAAAATTACAACTTTTCTGATGGGAATGATGACTTTTCATAATTGATGTTGTATGTTTAACAATGAATTATCTTTTAAGTTATTTTAAATATAGCTTAAATAATTACATAAATGTGAGCTTTAATCTGTGTAGGCATTTGTTGTTTTTCTGATGATATTCCAGCTAACAATTTCCGACAGAAATGTGACCCCTTACCGAGGGAAGTTTACCAACAGATTTCTGATGGTAATGTTACCGACGACTTTCCGACAGAAATTATTCCGAGAGACTTCCGACAGAAAGATTACCAACAGTTTTCCGACACATGTTTTCTGTCGGTGTTTCCGAGAAAATTCCGACGGATAGTGATTACCGACCATAGAAAATCCGACAACCTATTTCTGTCACAAATCTGTCGGAAACAGCTATTACCGACGGATTTCCGACAGAAACGGCCGTCGGTAAAGACCTGTCTTGTAGTAGTGATAACGGTCATTTCATATATTTAGATTATTATACTTTTTTCCCATAAAAGGTTTTTATTAATATGCAGGTGATGGTGGCAAATCTGCGATGCGAAGAAATTGCTAATGAGAAATATTCATCTTTTGTTGAAAACAAGGTTCTATATTAGTAACAAGTAATTAGAACCCGCCGCGATGCGGCGGGGTGTTTTGATGTTACAAAGTTATGAAAGCAACAGTACGTGCCCATTAAATTGATTAATCAGTAAGTTACAACCTATAAGAACCTATAATCCACGTACAACTTACAACGTGCGGGTTAATACTTGCATATCAGATGAGTTATCTGTATATATGGCCAACCTGTATAGTTGCTGTTGCGTGCATGATTGCACAGTTGTTCCTGTAGGCAGTGTTTGTGTTCTTCTAGTGCTTTTTGCAGCGTGTCTTGCTTTTCTGGTGTACTCGCTTTTGCAGCATGTCTTGCTTTTTGGGATCGTTTATCACGACATAACTATTTTAGATACCTGTACCGTAAATTCACGATTGTCTAATGTACCAACTATTAGTCAGTATACATACAGTAAAGCAATAATGTATCATACAACACTCTCCAGACACAAAAAGAAAAGTTAATTAAATTCAAGCTTTTTAATAACAATTAAAATTTCACATTTTTCTAAGAAATGAATATACGTACATGTTATATATTAGAAACCCGCTAAAACGTTTAAGTTTTATGGAACTTGGCATTCACTTAGTATAACGCACAATATTTGTTGTGCACGGGCACTAATTTTATTTGTAGCTATAGAGTGGATAGTGTACTCGCAAAATCATCAAAGTTAAAGTAAATAATAAATGTATGCATTTTTAGCCGATTCACCAAAAATCTAAAAAATATGCCACTAATAGATAACATTTGTTGAACTCGTGGGTTGTTCATATCAGAAATCAATTTTTGACCGTCACACCATCTGATAAGATTCCACTGATTCCAATATGCACTTTGAAATGCAAGAATATAAAACCGATTAAAGAGTTTAACCGTAACTAATAGATAAACTATAATGGTCAACACAATTATATAGGACACTTTTGTCTCGAACTAATAGATAAACTATAATGCACATGGCAGCCAAAAAATACTAAATGCTTATCTGCAGCATGATAATTTGCACTACATTAAAAGATATACATCAAGATCATATGAATGAACCAACAGTTCAACCCGTTAAATTGTAAACATAACCCGAATAGACCCATTATATATTAATAATAGGATGAAGTTTTCCATATAATTAACAGTATTACAGTTTTATGGAACTGCATGAATAGCAAACTCACCTACATATGCGTGCATTGATATTGAAATGGTAAACTTACCAGTTGCTATCGTCGATGTAACCGCGAGCTTTCGTTCTTGAGTCAGACTTTTAAAAGATGAGAAAATGACGATGACACCGATTGCCTGACAAACAATTACAGATAACAAAATCAAATGGAATAATCTTACATTAGCGTAAAATAAGAAAATCTTTTAACTTTTAAAAACATTAAATTGTTATGACAATGCCTCGACCAAAGAACACAACGCCTCGATCAAAGAACAGAGACGATAGGAGTTTTATAACTTTCTGAATACGAGATAATGCATCAAATAAAAATTTAGATAATGGAAATCCTAAAATACCTAAAAATGACAAAAAGCCATAGAAATATGAATGGCCGAAAAGTTGAAATCATCCACAAATACATTATACTACGGATTATAATCTTAGGATAGCAAGATATATTTTGCATACGTCATAAGCAATCACACTCGATATACACAAATGGCAATAAAAATTGTATTGCTTCAATATAACCGTTAGGCTTGCTGAAGCAGAAGCTTCCAAACTGTTTGACATATAGGAGAAGCTTTCCGTAAAATCAGTGCAGACCATACTTTAAAACATGCAATCAAGCTTACTGATATTATCAAAAAATGATCATATATATCACCGCAGCTCGTACTACTCTAAATACATATTAAGTCGAACATTATCTAATGAAATGGACTAAGGATGTGTGCACGGTAAGTAATCTGTAAGGGCCCAACTCAAGGATTGGCTTGTTCTTGAAAGCGGAATTATCATAGTTCTAGTGAATGGGCAATGCACAGAAGTACTAAACTGTCGAGTACACATATACGGCTAAACTACACAACGTTAGCTGTTATGGAAACATCATACTTTGTTCCGACATAGTTTTAAAGTCAATTCTACATATCATAAACAAAGTTTTTCACGCAACAGTATGAACACGTACATAAACTGAAGACATTAGGCGTGAGGCAAACAGTGAGTGTTTCGCAGTATACATTATTGTAAACATGACCAAGCAGCAGGTTTAATAAGCATAGATTTCTCACCCTCACTATGTGACATAGTCAGCCGTGGCGTTTGTCGTGTTGTTCCAGGTCTCGCACTAATGGACCCTGAGCTTCCTACATGAGCGAAAGTATTAATCATTTGCACGAACCATGAAACATAATATGCAGATGTCTCTAAACTCACATATACTAACATTGGAACGTACCATTGGACAACTGTTAACAATCCATCACCAGCTCCCTCACACCAACCAAGATTATAAATTGAAGTTGATTACAGTTGTGTCCAATGCCCTACTAAACAAAGAAAAAAGGTAACTTCAAAGAAACCTTTCAAATTTATTCCAAACACCGCCACCCTAAATCGCATAAACAAATAAGCAATTCAAATTTATAAAAATTGATACATGTTCCCTCTTCTTGTTTTTCCGAGTTTATAATCTTTTGAGTATCAGCAACAACTTCTTCAAGCTCTCTACAAACAACAAACACATATGTTACATGACGAATTTGAGTTAATTATAAAGATAAAGATTTACAAACATGATTACTCACAAAAAAGACATCATCCACAGCTTCCGCTTACTGCAACTACCTGCACCTTCACGCTTAAGCTAATATGTTGTCCAAATAATTAAAACGATACTAAATTCAGTTGAGCGGCAACTTTAGAGTTGGTACTGTCAAAAAGCCAACTTAAAGATACACAGGAGTACTAACCCGCAACTGTTTCCTCAGTGACGCTCAAACGCCCTCCATAGGAATTCACTTTTATAGTCGTCGGTATAAATTCTTTTGTCCAAGTGCCTAGTTATTCTCTCATTTAAGAAATTCCACAACATTCACAAATTTCATTGTTACCAGCGTATTTGAAATTACTTATCTTACCGTGTTATCACGAACTCCAAACACCCCCTATCTCAGATGATTTCAAACTAATCATATATTCATACAAAAATTGAACTCATGAAATATAGCCCAATAATAAGTCGAAAGATAAGCCTAAACAAACAACGGCACAGAAATTGCCATTTTTGCACAAACTACTCAATTTTTCAAAATCAATTCAAATCTGTAGAAAGGAATTTTGTTGATAGATGGGTTGGTATGGAGACGGAAAAATGAGTCATGATATCTTCATCTGCTGAAGACACGTATCTGACATGGTGGTGCTGTTTTTGATTTGTGTGAGAGAGAACTGGTAATCAATAAACGGAAGGACCCCATGCTCAAGACTAAACATGGGTTGGGTTGTAAATTGAAAAGGCCCAAACGAATAAAATATGATTGTGATTAAAATATAATGGTTTGAAGGAGCCGCGCGCTATAGTATCCTTATATAATTAGTGAGGCCATTATAACTGTTTGTAGACATTATAACTAAGTATTGCATTATAACTAAGTAAGTGTTGCAGGAGTGGCTCGAATTAAAAGAGCTTGTACAATTCAATATTGTCCCAGGCTTTAGAAAGAAATTTAGTTCACTGCTTGGTGATTCTTTATCCAGGTAATAGCAATGTGTTTGCTTCAAGTATCCTAACATAATTAATTGTGTTCTCACATTATTATCTGAAACTTCTGTGTTTTGCATGCATTTCAATATTTTGTTTATGGTTATGATAAAGAGGCGATTTACTTTGATAAAAGTGGTAAAAATGCAAAGAGGGAGCAGTTGGAAGAGAAATTGATACAAGTAATATTTTTGCTTAGTTTAATGGTTTATTTTAAGTTCTCAAAGGTCCCAGATATTATTTGCTCATTGCTTGGTATCTTTTTCAGCTTGCTCAACCGACTTACCAAATATTGCTGGAGCACATAACATCTAGGACATTGGAGAACTTCAAAAAAGCACTTACTGATGCTTTTAATGAAGGAAAAGGAATTGCATTGGCTGCTCGTGGCTGCACTCAGAAGTTCATGACCCTATTCAATGAACAATATCAAGGTATGCGCGATATTATATGTCACGTTTCAGATATAAATTTTGTTTTTCTAGATCCTCAGATGTTGACAAATTTTTAAGATGCTTGAAACATTATGCTGATTTATTAAGCATCTATTCGGCGACCTGATAAACTGAATCTACAGATGCTGTCATCGAGGAAGCAAATTGGGACTCGACTAAAGTAAGGAATGAATTTTCACGCAATTTAGATTCACATGTCACTGAAGTTCAAACTGCCAAACTCTCTGAACTTACTGCACTATATGAGGTAATGTTAACGTATGTTTATAAGACCGGATTACTCAACTTGATAACTGCACAAACTTATAATCGTAACATGATACATTAGTTTTAACTACTAGATGGGCAAAAAAAAAAAAAAAAAAAAAAAAAATTGCATAATAAGTATTGTCTAGACATTATGCTTAAAAGGTTTGTGTTAATGTTTGCAGGTGATGGTGGCAAATCTGCGATGTGAAGAAATTGCTAATGAGAAATATTCATCTTTTGTTGAAAACAAAGTTCTATATTAGTAATTAGTGAGGCCATTATAACTGTTTGTAGACATAATAACTAAGTGTTGCAAGAGTGGCTCGAATTAAAAGAGCTTGTACAATTCAATATTGTCCCAGGCTTTGGATTAATAATCCAAATATATAAAATGACCGTTATGTCTTTAACTAAAAACAAAACAAAACAGCAAATAACGGTGTCGACCAACGGATTACGGTCAAGAGGACTCAATTGGCCTCAAAAACCCAAGTTTTGGACTCATGGCGACTAAAATCCCAAGTGTGGGGCCCCTGGGATACTTTTGGACAAGTTTAGAGACCAACGGTGTATTTTTGTCTTTATAAAGGTTTGGGGAGAATTAAGGTGAATAACGAATAATAACATCATTTTCTATCATAATTGGTACACAGGTCTTCAATTAAGAATGTTCTATCTTTTAGGAAGAATAATTGTTTTGCGTCAAGAACTACTCATTAAGTTTCGATCAAAGGCAGAAAAATTTTAGACCCAACTCGCCATGTTGCCACCTCAAAAGTGCGTACCATCAACAAACTTGCAACTTTTAAAATATGATAACCAAGTAATTTTTATTTATTAGCATAAGCGCCATGAACATCACAGGTTACCATGAATTGCACAAATCACAAAGCATCATTAATAACAGCTGAACATGACATAGCACCAAAAGTTTAAAGTGATGAAAAAATTGGCACGCCTGGTAAGGTGTACCCTGAATCTACTATAAATATGTTACCAGTGACATAGTTTGATGAGCCATGAATTAGGTACTTGACCAACGAAGTCAAGGTTGGGTCAGTAACGCCCAGTTCTTTCAATGGCATCGTTTTTGAAACCACATTTTTGAACCATTTCTTTTGCAGAAGTTCCTCCGTAATCTCAGATTTGAAAATCCCTGGAGATATTGAGTTTACCCTAATCTTGTGTCCTCCAAGTTCCATTGCCATTACCTGTATTTAGTAAGGAGCTTGTTAAAAAAAGTAGGGCACATGTCCACGTATGTATTATCATCTTCAAACAAACTAACCATAAAAAAATAATAGTAATAATAATTTAAAAAAGAAAAAAAAAAAATCGTGGACAAAGTTGACTTTTGAACCTATACCAAAAAGTTACCCGTTTTGACGTTTTACTCAACTAACCTGATCATCAGAACAGAGATGCAGATTTGATATTTGAAGTTATTCTAAGGGTCCACGTCACCAAGGTTTGACCGTTTGAGGTATCAAGGGGACAATACATGATCGTGCTAAGCTAAAGTATATGCATGAACTTTTAGTTTTTTTACTTTTGAGGTCAAATGTACATATTTTCAGCCCTGATGTCACAAATATCGCACAATAATTGTTTACTGTTATATGTAGATTTGGGTGAATTCATTCAGATTATGTCAACTTAAAAATTAGTCTATTTGACCCACAAGTCAAACTACAGACTGCTTTTCTAAAACAAATGATAATATTTCCGATGTCCAATATTAAAAACATAAAATAGGGCATAAACAATAATAGAAATACTATTATACGCCTTCAAAATGTCACTCATGAAGATTAATAACAAGTGAAAAACTGAAAATGAGACAGAAACTCCAAAAAAAGCCAAGTGCTAGCTTATTTACATACTTCCATTAAATATACTTTTGTATACATTTGAGAAGTGAGAATGATTTATACTAGAATTGTCAAAATAAAAAGGTCCGGTGGATTGGATAAGGGGTTCAAAACAGTATTTTTTAAGCATGCAACAAAATGGGTGGACTGGTTTGACCCGCCAACACCTTTTGTCCGTTTTGAAACTAATGCACTAAATATGATCACAAAAAGTGTACCATAATGATAAAAATATGGGTGCGTTTAGATGGGGGAAAACACCCTTGTTTTCCATAAAATGTTTTGTAGAAAACAAGGAAAACAGATATCGCGTTCAAATAAGCGTTTTCCAACAAAATGTTTTGCAAAACACAAAATCCCCTATTTCCTAACTTAGCAAGGAAAATTGCAAAACAAATTTTAGTTGTTTTCCTTTGTAACCCACAACCCTCCCTACCCTTCTTCAAAATAGAAAATACAAACATCAACTAAACGCGTTTTCTATATTTTCAAGTGTTTTGTAGAGATAAATTTTCCTTCCAAATTTTTACAAAACTAGAGATAGAAAACAAGAGAATTTTTTCTCCAACTAAACGCACCCTACATATTTTCTGGAAAACTGGTTCAGGATGCTTTAACCGACTTTCGACTGGTTTAGCCTATTTGCAATATTTCCTTAATAGCTAATGATTTCAATTGGACAGTTTACAGCCCGGATAAATATATTTTATAAATGGATTGAAATCACCACATCAATTTTGTTGGTATTACCTTTGTCATGGTATTAAGGGCTGATTTTGAGGTGGCATATGCAAGAGCTCCAGGTAGATGACCACGATTAAGACCAGCAGTAGAAGAGATGTTGATTATTGATCCCCCTTGATTAGACGCAACCATGTGTAGGCCAACGTACTTTGACACCAACCAGGATCCTCGTAAATTCGTGTTAAAGGTTCTATCCCAATCTTCTTCCGACAAATTCAATGGATTTTTTACAGGACCTGAATGCAAAACATAGCATCAATGAGAAGTTTAATTCAAGAATGAACGCGGACTTTTAAAAGTTTAACCGTATTACGAGAAAATTATTCGTATGTCATCTTTTATCATGTTATGGCACGACATACAAGCAAGGACGGACCTTCATAGAGACCCGGGGGGGCCGCGCCCCCCCCCCCCCAAAAAAAATTTGCGGCATCTGGTGTAAATATTATAGGTATTAAGGGTAATTTAATTGAGGTTACAAATAAATCTCCGATTCGGCCCTCCCAAAATAAATTCGGCCCTCCCAAAATAAATATTCAAGTTCCGTCTATGCATACAAGTATACAACATGCACATATACGCACGCACATAAACATAGCACGGACAAACATGTATGAGTATAAAACTTTCCCACCAATGAATCGTGTTTGATCTTTATTAACAGATTGATATCAGTTGTTATACTTTCAAGCCTATATGTTCTTTAATAACATGGCTTATAAGTCATGCACTTATGAGGTGTTGCTTATGATGAATAAGCTGATAAGCTTTTGTTGAGTGTTTGAGTTAGGTTATGATAACATATTGAAAATATATATATATATAAGCCCATTAGCCAAAGAAAAAAGGAGCTTACCACCCACCCCCTGGATAAGGTCATAAGCCCAAGCTTAGAAGCTTATCCAAACACTAGACATTGGCTTATTTTTTTGTAAATAAGCTTGTCAGCTCACAAAGATAACTAAAACAAACACCCCTTGGTATCCCAAAATTTGCCACTTATCCATGTAGTTTGCTAAAATTAATAAACCAAAACCTTTATATTATTATTAAGAAGCTCTCCAAAACAAGTTATAATGAAATCGGCTATTGTTTAACCTAAATTGTAGGCCGAAACGGAGAGAATTTCAAGACACGAGGTACAAGTGTATGATTAAATCAACTTTTCATTGTATGGATTCAAACGTAATATGTTCTGCTCATTATGCAAATATTATCGCCTTCCTTTAAATGATAGTTTTCTCTATTTCAACGCAAAATGCACAACATTTGAATTTTATAAAACTGATGTCTTTCTAAACCGCATTAATAAATGTAATGTCTACTACTCTACTTTGTAAGCGATACCATGTAACATTACAGATTCATCATGGTATTCGGTTTCTAGCATAACTTGCATTTCAGTTTAAAGAGTAAGAATCTGATATTCTTAACCATCATTTTAGCGAGACCAACACTTGGAAGTATATAATTTTTTTTGCCAGGATAAGTGTTTAGAGTAGACGTTATAACCGTTCTATAAGGCTTCAGTTGTACATACGGTGATCATATCGAATCAACTAAACCACCAATCACTCTAGTCGTTATGTATAATTAGTAACATATCCATTTCAAAATGTATCTAACTTGGCACAAAATTCTATAGTGTGTATCTTACTTTTATTCCGTATACTGATTACTAAAACCTCTATAAATTAATACTCGATAAATTAATAAACTCGATAAAATTAATAATTTGTCTGGTCCCAACTTGGACCTCAATCGATAAGGGGGTGGCAATGGCATTGGTTTGGGCTCGGTATGCCCTCACGCCGAGCGGCAACACCGGCGCAAGTGGTGCGGCATGGCTCGGTTTGGAGGGAGCACGGCAATCTTTACCGAATTGGTATGGAGAAGAGGAGCGTGTGATTCGCCCGTTGCACATTAAAAAAAAAAAAAAAAAAAAAAAAAAAAAAAAAAAAAAAAAAAAAAAAACCCTTATAAATATACACATAATAACCAATTTCAATTCACATTTTATTCCAACTCTCATTCTTTTTACACAAACAAATCAACTACAACACTCTAAACAAAATGTCTTCATCCTCTTCTTCATCCGAGGACGAGTTAGTTTTTCCCGACAAGTCTTCCGAACTATTGTTATCCGGTAGTACCCTATCAACCTAGTTTTTCCCGACGAGTCTTCCGAACTATTGTTACGGAGCATGTAGCGGTTCAAGACTTAGCATACATCGACGACTAGTTATTTTCTAAGTTTTATGTAATCTTGTTTTAATTATTAATGAAATATTATGTTTTTATTAAATTGTTTAATATAATTATGAATATAAAAAATAAAAAAATAAAATTAGGTGAGGTATGGAATTATGGTTGCTACTAGAAAAGTATTGCGAGGCATGAGAGAGGCATGGGATGAGGTGGAATGATATTATTGGTGGGTGGTGAGGTACGGGTGAGGTATGGTAGGGGTGGCAATCGAGTCGTGTTCGTGTTAACCTATTCGGGTTCGCGTGTTGGCGGGTTAGTATAGCCTTTACCCAAACACGACCCATTTATTAATCGTGTCAAGAAACTCAACCCTAACCCAAACCTGCATAACACGTGTAACCCATTTGTTACCCGTTTAACCCATTTAAGTAAATAGGTCAAGCAGTGAACAAAGCTGGTGGTTTCTCGATTTAACTAGTTTAAATGCAAAAAATGATATAAAGATCTAAAATATGATAAGAATAACATAGAAATAACTATGCGACAATTTTCTGAATTATTAGCGTTAATTTTCATGATATCTAAGATATAAAATTATAATTCACTCATACTAAGTAAATAACAAAATACATTTAATCCACATCTAACATAAAAACCAGGTTATATATTTTATTTGTAAGACCTTATATACTTAAACGGGTTCACGGGTTGACCTGTTTAATACTTACTCAACCCAAACATGAGCCGTTTATTAAACGGGTTAGACGGGTTGACCCGTTTTTTACCCAAACCTGTTTATCCTCAACCCAAACCTGTTTAACTTTGTGTCGGGTTCGTGTCGTTTATCGTGTCGTGTCGAGAATTGCCACCCCTAAGGTATGGGATCATGACTGCAACCACCCTAAAATAATAAGATAATAATTTTTTTGAAACCTAGTGTATATGCATTTATCCCAACAAAACTATAAATTAATAATTACTAAAAATCATATGAAACTTGTACAAATTTAATTAAAGCCCTATGTAATTCAAACTTGTCCTAACGAAACTAACTTTTTACTTATTCAAAAACAATGAACTTAACAAATTCATAAACAATTAATTTATATTCATAAAATGTTAATTGAAACTTGTTTTTCTAATTTATTTTTCATCTCTAAGTAGTATACATTGTAACTAGTATATTGGACATGGAAATTTAAAAGTCATACGTAAACCTAGCTAAATTAATAAGGGCAAATCACCTAGAAATGTAGCTAACTTGACATTTTTTCCCATTGTATGTAGCATTCTTTTTTTTTCTCATTCTGTCAATAAACTTCTATCGTTAGTCCTTTGTGTGTACCCGTTACCAAAAAAACCTGCATCGTTAGTCCTTTACGCTAACGACCGTTAATAAATAACTTAAAATTTGGTTATCTTACGCTAAACTTGCATCGTTGGTCCTTTATACTAAACGATCGTTAAAAAATAACTTAAAATTTGGTTTTCTTACGTTTCCGGCCGTTTTTTCACGTTTTCGCCCGTTTTTACACGTTTTCGTTCGTTTTAACACGTTTTTGTCCCTTTTTTCACGTTTTTACACGCTTTCATCCGCTTTTTCAAGTTTTCGTCTGTTTTTACACGTTTTCATCCGTTTTTACATGTTTTCATCTGTTTTTTACACGTTTTCGTCCGTCTTTCACGTTTTCGTCCGTCTTTACACGTTTTGGTCCGTTTTAGCACGCTTTCATCAGTTTTTTCACGTTTTTGTCCGTTTTTACACGTTTACATCCGTTTTTGCACGTTTCGACCGTTTTTGCACATTTTCATCCGTTTTTACACATTTTCATCCGTTTTTGCACATTTTCATTCGTTTTTACACGTATTCATCCGTTTTTACACGTTTTCTTTCATTTTTTCACGTTTTCATGCGTTTTTACACGTTTTCATCCGTTTTAACACATTTTCGTCCGTTTTTACACAAAATGTGCAAACATGGACGAATACGTGTTAAAATGGACGAAAACGTGTTAAAACATACGAAAATGTATAAAAACATACGAAAACCTGCAAACAGACGAAAACACGCAAAAACGGATGCAAACATGTAAAAATAGAAGAAAACGTGAAAAACAGACGAAACCGTGTTAAAACGGATGAAAACGTGTAAAAACAAATGAAAACGTGAAAAAACAGATGAAACCGTGTTAAAACGGACGAACCGTGTTAAAACGGATGAAAACATGTAAAAACGAACGAAAACGTGCAAAAATGGACGAAAATTTGTATAAATGGATGAAAACGTGTAAAAACTGATGAAAACGTGAAAAAACGAACGAAACGGGGAAAAACATAAGAAAAGTGAAAAAAAAACAGACGAAAACGTGTAAAAACAGATAAAACGTGAAAAAACGGACGAAAGCGTGTTAAAACGAACGAAAACGTGTAAAAACGTACGAAAACGTGAAAAAAATGGACGGAAACGTAAGAAAACCAAATTTTAAGTTATTTTTTAACGATTGTTAGTATAAAGGACCAACGACGCAAGTTTAGCGTAAGATAACCATATTTTAAGTTATTTATTAACGGTCGTTAGCATAAAGGACTAACGATGCATGGGTTTTTGGTAACGGGTACACACAAAGGATTAACGATGGAAGTTTATTGACAAAGTGAGAAAAAAAAAAAGAATGCTACATACAATGAGAAAAAGTGGTAAGTTAACTACATTTCTAGGTGATTTGCCCAATTAATAAATACTAGAGTATCTTTTAAACAGCTGCTGCCAATAGTCAAATAATTTCTCAACAAAAGGTTTAATTATAAATTTGTAATCAAGTTCAAATAGCAAAAAATTTAAAACCGTTGTTACCTCTTATACCAGCGTTATTAATCAAAGCATCAATCCTTCCAAAAGCCTCCCAGCATTTCTTAACAGACGCCTCAATTGTGTCACCATCAGCACTAACATCAAGCTCAACAGCTACTGCTTTTACGTCGTCGTTTCGACTATTAATTTCGCCGCATAGAGTTTTGAGACGGTCAGTTCGACGGGCAGCAGCGATGATTTTGCAACCGGATTTAGCTAAGTCGATACAGAATTCGTATCCGATGCCGGATGATGCGCCTGTTATTAACACGATAGTGTCTTTTAAGTCTAGTTGCCATGGTTGTGGGTGTGGTTTTTGGTGGTTGTGAGTGACTGACATTCTTGGCTTTGGTTAATTTGCTTGATGACTTGTAAAACTACCTTTTATAAAGTGTAAATTACAAAAATCGTCTTTAACGTTCAACCAGATATTATAATGGTTTTCTACTTTTTATGCAAAAAATATCTTTAATTTTTTTTATTTTTGCTGAGAAATAATTTTTTAAAAAAACGAATTGTGAGAAATGTATCTAACGTTTTATTATTTTTTTTGCGAGTTATGCCCTTCTCATCCCCTGCATTCAGTTACTTATATTTGATGCAAGACAGTGATTGTGACCTTATGGGTGGTTTTATCTCTTCCAAGCGTAAACAAGCTGAGACATATTTTGATGACGAATTGTTCCAGCAAGATAGTGCAATGAATTTGGATCAGGATACATGCTTTGATGATAGGCCAGAAGATATTGCAGAAATGATTGAAGAGTTATATCAAAAAAAAATGGGGTGTCTTTTTTCGAAATATTGTCGAAGAGGTTGATGAGGAAGTTGTAGAAAGGGAAGAACATAATATTGAAGACGCCCTTGCCCAGAGGAAAGAACCAGAACTAGAAGGGGGTGGTAGTGATTTTGATCATGATGCCAGTGATATGCCAACACCTGAACCTGATGTTGACATGTGTGGTTTCTCATTTCAATAGGATTCAAACGTTCAATACATTAAGAGACAAGCTGCTACCAAACTTCCTCTGAAAGAATCTGTTGATCATGCACATGCATTTGTAATTGACTTTGATGATCTTGATAGTGCTGATGAAGCAGATATTGAACAGGGTATAGGTCAAAGAAAGAGAATGTTAAAACTATTGAGAAGAAATTATAAGGGTAAGTCTAAAATCAAAGAAGATGCATTTAAGGTGGGAGAAGAGTTTGTTACAAGAAAAAAAGTGGCTGAAAAGTTGAAGATGCATGCCTTGCAGTCAAGGAGAGCTATTGGGGTTCTTCAGTGTGATAACAATAAGGTGAGAGCTAAGTTCTACGACAATGTGGTTGGTGCAACTTCTTTCAATCCAACACATGGCAGAGAAGAGTATATGTCATCCACCTCAAAGACAAGGGGCCAATTTAAGAAAACCACAAAGCATAAGAACATGAAATGCGAGGGTGTTAGTGATGAAGGATATAAAATCAAGAATCATAAACCCCCTTGTCCATGGGAACTACTTGGCTCAAAGTGGGGGAGGGCAGTGTTGGTAGGATAAAGCATTGATAAATGCTCATAAATGTATCCAAATAAGAGATGTTACTACTGTTACATCTAGGTTTCTGCCAACTTATGTCATCCAGATTCTTAATAGAAATTCCAAAATTTCAATTAAAGCATTACAGCTTGAATTAATACAGAGGTTACAAATAAACGTATCATTCGATAAAGCTTTCAGGGCAAAGGAAATTGCTGGGTAGAAGATGATGTGGAAAACTAGAAGGGAGGGTTGAATAGTTTTGCCGATTTTAAGTTAGTTTCTAAAAACTTTAGATTCGATGTTATGTGAAATCGTATGGATGAAGATAAAGTATAGATCTAAGAGTAATGAATGTAAATAAAGTAAAACAATGGAAAGAAATGACACAACCGATTTATAGTGGTTCGGCTACAAGGACACCTTCATTGCCCTACTCCACTCCCTGAGTCACCTACTCGATAGTTCAAGCACTATGTCAACAAACTCCTTCAACTTGGCGGAGAAGCCTTCACAACGTTGCTTACACCTTTTACCGGTACAAAGCTAAATACCGAGTCCGTAACACGGAGGACCAAACCAACATGACTATTACACAACAAATATGTGAAATAACAAATACAAGATCTTCGCTACAGAAATCTTGTGGATGAACAAATCAATCAAGGACCCCTTGCTTGGATGACTTGTAGTAAGCTCGTGATCTCGCCTTAGAGAATGACCTATATGAGAATCACAATAGAAGAAAGAAGAACAACTCTCTAGATCAAGTGATCTTTTGTTAGAAGAGAGTAAGAGTATATGAGAGAGTTAGTAAGAAGAGGGGTGAGGAGAAATGAAGAAATGGCTCTCTATTTATAGGCAAAATCTTGCCTCTGTTCCACGGATCCCTCCTTTGGAAAACTAGAAGGGGGGGTTGAATAGTTTTGCCGATTTTAAGTTAGTTTCCAAAACTTTAGATTCGTTAATATGTGAGATCTTATGGATGTAGAAAAAGTATAGATCTAATGATAAGGAAAGTAAATAAAGTAAAGCAAAGGGATAGAAAAGACACAACCGATGTATAGTGGTTCGGCTACAAGGACACCTTCCTTGCCCTACTCCAATCCCCGAGTCACCTACTCGAGAGTTCAAGCACTATGTCAACAAAGTCCTTCACTTGGTGGAGAAGCCTTCACAACGTTGCTTACACCTTTTTCCGGTACAAAGCTAGATACCGAGTCCGTAATACGGTGGACCAAACCAACACGACTATTACACAACAAATATGTGAAATATCAAATACAAGATCTTTGCTACAGAAATCTTGTGGAGTGACAAATCAATCAAGGACCCCTTGCTTGGATTACTTGTAGAATGCTCGTGATCTTGCCTTAGAGAAGGACCTATATGAGGATCACAAATAGAAAGAAAGAAGAACAACTCTCTAGATCAAGTGATCTATATGTTAGAAGAGAATGAGAGTGTTTGAGAGATTTAATAAGAAGAGGGGTGAGTTAGAATGAAGAAATGGCTCTTTATTTATAGGCAAAATCTTCCACTGTTCCCCGGATCCCACGGATCCCTCCCACTTGGGATCCGCCTAGTGTAATCCTAGGGATCCGTGGGACGCTCCTCTTTGCCCATGGGTTTTTTGGTTATGGGTCATGGGTTATGGGTTGGTCCATGGGTTTTCTTTAGATTCAATGTATCTAAGTATACATTGTATCTAGCCAACTTGGGTATGGGTTATGATCCATGGGTTATGGTCCATGGGTTATGGTTTTTACCCATCCTAATAAACTATTACAACAAATGCTTAATTACTACATTTTTGTATTTAAATGGCTATATGTAAATGCTTTACAAAAATAACATGTATCCTTATAATTATACTTAAGATAACATTATATTTGTTATCAACAAAACACAAAGAGATCGCAAAATATTAATAAACGTTTTTACGGTTTATTTGTATTAACAATCTCCCCCTTTTTGTTGATGACAAAACTAAGTTTTGAAAGCCCCTAAGTTTTACTTCTTCTCCCCCTTTTTGTCGAAACAAAAAGTTAACCCTTGGAAGAAATAAAAGTGTGGAAAAATTAGTCAACGTATTGCTAATTCCCCCTTGACGGTAGCTCCCCCTAGTTTGGGGCGTCAAGTGAAGAAAAATAAAAAATCCTACAAAGAGAAAGGTTAGTAACATGCTTAAATAATCTTGTGATTGCCGAGAACCAAGATTGGGAGCCAAGGTATGTAAACAAGGCCTTGTAATAAAACAACAAATTGTAGTGGTATTTATGCCACCTACAAGCATGTAAAAGTAAGAACAAGACTTGTTCTTGGAAATGACTTCAAAATAAAAAGTACAAAAAATAGAAAATAGTAGTAATGATTCCTTCCATGCTTGCATAAGGTTATGGATGGAGGTTTGGATAAGTAATGGTATTGATGCGATCAAGGATGAGGTTGAGTATGAATCGCATTTCTTCCCTAACTTCTATTGCAATTTCCCTAGTGGATTTGCAATGTTCACAATGTAAGTGATGTGGGTAATGAGTACGGAAATCTTCCGGGTTGTTTTGATTTGTGAGTTGCGGAAGTTGTGGTGGAAAAATAGGAAAATACGGATCAAAGTCCGGAATGATTGGAAGTGGTGGTGGAAAAGAACCTAGATGTTCTTGTAGTTTAATGGGAGCTAGAGGTGGTGATGTTTCAAGATCATTGAATATTGTGTTTGGAGAAGTTGGAGGTGTCAAAAAGGCTAATTCTTTTTGCTTTGGTTGTGGAGATCTTGTTGGAGTCGTAAAGAGTTCCAAAAGAGTGATTTTAGGTGGTGAATGATTTGGTGATGAAGTTGGTGTACTCGTTGGTGATGAAGGAGGTGCTATAATGGAAGCATCTTGCGGTAAGTTAGTTGATGGTGATGAGCCATATGATGATGGTTTTCCTAAGCAACAAGATCGGATGTTAATCCGTGCGGATATCCTAGAGTTTGATTTTGGTATTTTGGAAGGTGGAAGTACAAAGGTTTGGGTTTCATGGAGATGATTGTTTGTACTAGGTGATTCATCTAAAGGGTTTGTGGATGACATGGTGTATTTTGTTTGTGAGGATGAGATGGATTATGCAAGCATTTTGGGAGTTCTATATATAGAAAAACAAATCATTGTAATGAATGCTTGACCCAAAATGTGGATTAAAATCTAATGATTAGATATGAATTTAAAGCATGTGATCATGAGAACACAAGCATTAAAGAGCATACTCCCAAAAATAAAACAAATGTGGATTTTTCATCACAAAGTGAGAAAAATAGAAGGTAAAAACAGCTTCTGTCTCACGGATCCCACGGATCCTTCCCTTGAGGGATCCATCCAGCATGAAAGCTGGGATCCGTGGGTCTGGTGATTCAGGCAGCAAAAAATTTTCCTTTTGGAAACATTTTTGCCTAGTGTGTGCCTATATGCAAACTATTTGGAGTTGCGGTTATCTCGACCCCTAAAATGAAAAAGAAAAGTAAACTAGAAGTAGAAAAGCATCCTATTGAGATAACCCGGAAACACAAATTTAGTACATGAGTACGTAATTTAGTGTTATCAATGCTCCTAATTCATTATTGCTTGAATGAATGTACCCGAAAACACATATTAGTTATGTGTCCCCTTTAGCATTCAAAAGTCATGAGATGCAATGAAAACGGGTTTTTACTTTGTATTAATAATGAAAAAGCGATTTGTTCTAGACGTGAGAAATTGCTTTTGTGAAATTGATACGGGAATGTATCATCCTTTTAGAAAACATTTTGAAAAGAGGTTTTCTTTGAAAATGTGTATGTAGTTATGTGTTTGCAACTAAAAAAAATAAATTAAGAAAGTTATAAGTGGAAAACTTATCTTGGGTTTTGAAAATTCCCGTATTGTTTGTGAGTTGTGCGTGAAATAGAGATCCTAGACTCAGAAAGAAGAAGGCTAGTGTTTACATACCTTGTAGAGTCAAATAAGTTACGACGTTTGTTCCATTAAACCAAGACCAAGACGAAGTAAGTTGAATTGTTCCCGCTTTAACGGTTTGGTGAGGACGTCGGCTATGTTGTCTTCGGATGCTACCTTCTCAATAGAGATGTTCCCCTTTTGAACATTGTCTCTTAAGAAGTGATGACGAATCTCTATATGCTTTGTACGAGAATGCAATACCGGATTCTTGCTTAAGTCGATGGCACCTTTGTTGTCACATAGGATGGCTATGTCGCTTAGATGAATGTCGTAGTCGACTAACGCTTGTTTCATCCATAGTGCTTGTTGGCATGCTTTGCCGGCGGAGACGTACTCAGCTTCAGTTGTTGATATTGCTAGTGCCATTTGTTTCTTAGAAAACCAAGATGTTAAACAACATCCCATGAAAGTACATACCCCACTTGTACTTTTTCTATCAACGTAATCACCTGCATGGTCAGAATCTGCATATACAATTGTTTCTACTCCCGTGCCCTTAGGATACCATAATCCTAATTGTGTTGTACCCTTAATGTATCTAAATATCCTTTTTACGGCTTCTAGGTGTGATGTTTTAGGGTCTTCTTGAAACCTAGCACATAAGCAAACACTAAACATGATATCCGGCCTACTTGCCGTGAGGTAGAGAAGACTACCTATCATGCCACGATATTTAGTATTATCTACGGATTCGCCGTCTTCATCTTTTGTGAGTTTGGTGTCGGATAACATTGGTGTCCTAATTGGTTTCGACTCTTCTAGACCGAATTTCTTTAACATCTCCTTTATGTATTTAGGTTGATTAAAGAAGATACCATCTTCTACTTGTTTGATTTGTAGACCAAGAAAGAAACTAAGTTCTCCCATCATACTCATCTCGAACTCGTCATGCATGATTTTAGAGAAATCATCACACATGTCTTGACAAGTGGATCCGAATATAATATCATCTACATATATTTGCACTATGATATATGTGACTCTCTTTTCTTAGTAAAAAGTGTGTTGTCAACTAACCCTATGGTATAGTTATGTTTAATTAAAAATGACTTGAGTCTATCATACCAAGCTTTTGGAGCTTGTTTAAGACCGTAAAGGGCTTTCTTTAATTTATACACATGTTTGGGTTTTTCAAAATCGATGAAGCCCGGAGGTTGAGCTACATATACTTCTTCATTAATGAAACCATTTAGAAAAGCGCTTTTGACATCCATTTGATAAAGCTTTAGATCATTAGCACAAGCATACGCAAGAAGTATTCTTATAGACTCTAATCTAACCATGGGGGCATAGGTCTCATCAAAGTCTATTCCTTCTTGTTGGTTATACCCTTGGGCAACGAGTCTAGCCTTGTTCCTAGACACTACTCCGTTTGCATCTAATTTGTTTTTATAAACCCATTTGGTTCCTATTATGGTTTGATTACTAGGTGGAGGGACAAGCGTCCAAACATCATTAGAAACGAATTGATTTAGTTCTTCTTGCATAGCCATTACCCAACTCTCATCTTTTATGGCTTCTTGTGTATTCTTAAGTTCTATGGTTGAAACGAAACAAAACAAGCTACTTTGGTTTTGAACTTGAGACCTTAATGTTCGTTCGTTTAGCTTTCCTATGACTTTATCTACAGGGTGATCTTTGGACTCTTTAATGTTTATGACTTCATCATTTAAAGATTCTTCTTCTTCATTTATCTTTTTCTTTATTACTACAGCTTCACTTTCTATAATCTCGTCATCGACAAGATGTGGAGAGGGTTTGGGTGGACTTTCATCAAATTTTATATTTAATGACTCTTCTACCTTCATTGTTTCTTTGTTTAATATGACGTAAGCTTTGCTATTTGGCGAGTAACCTAGAAAGATACCTTCGGTTGATTTAGGATCAAATTTTGTAAGGTAATCTTTAGTGTTAAGAATAAAACATTTGCTTCGGAGTAACTCATATGGAGTTTTACCTAAGATTGGTCTAATTAAGACTCGATTGAGTATGTACGTTGAAGTATCAACGACATTAAACCAAAACTTTTGAGGTATGGATTGTTCATTAAGCATGGTTCGACTTATTTCTTGTAGGGTTCTATTCTTTCTTTCTACTACCCCATTCGATTGTGGAGTGCATGGAGCCGAGAAGTTGTGAGTAATACCATTAGCGTCACAAAAGGCTCCAAATTGCACTTCATTATCGAATTCCCTACCATGATCCGTCCTAATGGACACTATAGGACTTCCTAGTTATCTTTGGATCTTTTTGCTTAGTATTTCAAAATAATTAAAGGTTTCCGTTTTGTTCTTTAAAAATTTTGTCCATGTATACCTAGAGTAATCATCCACTATGACCAAAGTGTAGTAGTTGCCTCCATAACTTTAGATAGCGGATGGACCAAATAAATCCATATGTAGTAATTCTAGACACCTAGTTGTAGACACCATGTTTTTAGCTTTATGACTAGAATGAGCTTGTTTTCCTACATTACAAGCATCACAAAAGTGATGTTCATATTTTAACTTAGGTAGATCTCTTACTAGATCTTTGGATGATAGCGATTGAAGTAGTAGCATGTTGGCGTGACCCAATCTTCGATGCCATAAGGTCGAAGTATCATCCATAGAGGTAAGACATAGTTTGTCTTTAGGTTCATTACCGATTTTAATGACATAGACTCCATGTTGCCTAATTCCTTTTCCTATGGTTATGCCATTTTTTAATATCTTACTACCGGTTTCGGTAAAAAGTACATTCCACTTTTTATCACATATTTGTCCTATACTTAAGAGGTTAAAGTTTAGGTTTTCTACGTGACACACATCGTTAATGGTTAGAGATTTTTTAGAAATCGTACCTTTACCGATGATTCTACTTTTGCTATTTCCAAACACCACATTACCTCCATTGAAGGATTCATATGTGGAGAATATATCTCTATTGCCGGTCATGCGCCTCGTGCACCCGCTATCCTTGACCCATTCATCTGGGTCTAGGTCGACCTTTAAGTATACCTAAGACAATAATAAACTCAAAAGTTTGGTCCCCATTTGTTCATGGGTCCATTAGTGTTAAACATTCCATTCATGTTAGACATGTATGGATAAGATGAGTACGCATTCCATGGAGCAAAGTTTTGAAAAGGAAAACCATTTTGCATATTTGGGTTCCATCCCATTTGATGGTTACTTCTTGGATAAACGTTATTAGATCTCCTAGATGGATTATGTTTTGAAAAAGATGGAGCTTTGTTTCTTGCAAAAGTAGGATTATATTTTGGAGGTGGTTGTCTAGTGGTGACATGAGTTGGTTTCTTCCTATTAACGATAACAAACTCAGTTCTAGATGAAGAAGCTACGTTATTACCACTGTTTGCTACATCAGATCCACGGATCCCTATCTGTACACTAGTCGGTTCCCTTTTTAGGGGATTCGTGGGATCCGCCACAACAGTGGCTGGTTTTTCTAGTGCCTTAACAAATTTTGTGTCTTTACTTTCACTAGTTGATGGATCAAGTTGTTGAATACCTAAACCTTTTTGGTTGTTACCGGTTTTAACACCATCTAATATCGTATCTAAAGTGTTCGTACTCATTCTAGCAATTTTAGAATCTAGATGATTAACTAATGTTTGAAGTTGAACGCAAAGTTCACATTCTCCACTTGCTATTTTACCCTTTTCTAAACGTTTTAGTTTTGCTTTTAATTCTACAACTTCTTTATCTAAACGTTGGTTTTGACTCTTTAAAAGCTTGTTTTTGTTAATTAGTTTTAAGCTAATATTGCATAGTTTGTCATATTTATCATGCAATGAGTCGTCATCAAGTGATGAGCTACTATAGTATTCGTGACATACCTTATCATTTGCCATGAGACAAATTTCTTCGTCCTCCTCGTCGCTCATTTCCCACGTGCCGCTCACGAACGCCTTTTGATCATCCCGTTTGGGACACTTACTAATAAAGTGGTTTGGGTCCCCACATTTAAAGCAAGTACGATCATCTTTTGGCTTCTTGTCCTCTTTGCTTTTCCGAAAGCCTTTCTTATCGTCATACGATTGTTTGACGTATCTTCCCTTTCTTCTAAAGAACTTTTTAAAGTCCCTTACCGCCATAGCGTACTCCTCGTCGTCACTACTCGAGGAGGAGTTCTCTTCATCGCTTGAAGCCTTTTTGGCTTTAAGGGCAAGAGATTTGTGTTTCTCTTTCACCTTTGAGGCTTCGGAGTCTTTAGCAAGGACAAGCTCGTAGACTTTTAGGTTGCCTATGAGTTCATCGAGGGTGAGGATTGTCAAATCTTTTGACTCTTCGATCGCCGTCACCTTGGATCTCCACTTCGATAGAAGTGCCCTTAGATATCTCCTAACATCGTTACGGTTAGAAAAAGATTCATCAAGTGCTTGTAAAGATGTAATAATAGTATTAAAGTTAGCAAATGAATGATCTATAGTTTCCTCATCCGATATTGAAAATTGTTCATATTGTTGAACAAATAAATCAATTTTATTATTTTTAACTTTTTGGTTGCCTTGATGAGTTACAACTAAAGAATTCCAAATTTCTTTAGAGGTTTTAAGCATAGAAATTCTTTCGAATTCCTTTTTCGGTAAATCATTATATAAAACCATTTTTGCTTCACTATTTTTAGAAAGCTTTTTCTTCAATTCATCATTTAGTTTATCATGAGGTATGTTAACTACATTCCCTTTATCATCTTTTGAGGTAGCCTCAAAATCGCCTTCAACAATAATGTACCAAAGATCAATATCTTTAGATTTCACATATGTTTCGAATCTATTTTTCCAATATATAAAACCATTAGTTTCAAGTAGTGGTGGTCGTTGCATAGATTGCCCTTCCTTATAATTTTCAGAACCCATAGTGATCGAAAAGTTTTTAAAATACAATTTTACTTTAAAACTTTTATAAACTTATCTCTTGATGCCAATTGTGGAAAACTAGAAGGGGGGGTTGAATAGTTTTGCCGATTTTAAGTTAGTTTCAAAAACTTTAGATTCGTTAATATGTGAGATCTTTTGGATGTAGAGAAAGTATAGATCTAATGATAAGGCAAGTAAATAAAGTAAAGCAAAGGGATAGAAAAGACACAACCGATGTATAGTGGTTCGGCTACAAGGACACCTTCCTTGCCCTACTCCACTCCCCGAGTCACCTACTCGAGAGTTCAAGCACTATGTCAACAAACTCCTTCACTTGGCGGAGAAGCCTTCACAACGTTGCTTACACATTTTTCCGGTACAAAGCTAGATACCGAGTCCGTAACACGGTGGACCAAACCAACAAGACTATTACACAACAAATATGTGAAATATCAAATACAAGATCTTTGCTACAGAAATCTTGCGGAGTGACAAATCAACCAAGAAGAACAACTCTCTAGATCAAGTGATCTATATGTTAGAAGAGAATGAGAGTGTTTGAGAGATTTAGTAAGAAGAGGGGTGAGTTAGAATGAAGAAATGGCTCTCTATTTATAGGCAAAATCTTCCACTATTCCCCGGATCCCACGGATCCCTCCCACTTGGGATCCGCCTAGTGTAATCCTAGGGATCCGTGGGACGCTCCTCTTTGCCCATGGGTTTTTTGGTTATGGGTTGGTCCATGGGTTTTCTTTAGATTCAATGTATCTAAGTATACATTGTATCTAGCCAACTTGGGTATGGGTTATGATCCATGGGTTATGGTCCATGGGTTGTGGTTTTTACCCATCCTAATAAACTATTACAACAAATGCTTAATTACTACATTTTTGTATTTAAATGGCTATATGTAAATGCTTTACAAAAATAACATGTATCCTTATAATTATACTTAAGATAACATTATATTTGTTATCAACAAAACACAAAGAGATCGCAAAATATTAATAAACGTTTTTACGGTTTATTTGTATTAACACCTCCATTAAGGGATCCGTCTAGTGTAAAGCTGGGGATCCGTGAGACGCTCCTCTTTGCCCATGGGTTTTTTGGTTATGGGTCATGGGTTATGGGTTGGTCCATGGGTATTTCATTAGATACAATGTATCTAATAGATGCAATGCATCTAGTCAAATAGATATGGGTCAATACCATGGGTTATGGATATACTCCATGGGTTGTGATTTTTACCCATCCTAATAAACTATTACAACAAATGATTTATTACAACAATTTGTATTAAATGACTATATGTAAATGCTTTACAAAAATAACATGTATCCTTATAATTTTACATATGATAACATTATATTTGTTATCAACAAAACACAAAGAGATCGCTAAATATTAATAAACGTTTTTACGGTTTATTTTTATTAACAATCTCTCCGTTTTTATTGATGACAAAACATAATGTTATGATGAGTAAATCTTAAGATTAGATGTATGTTTTGAAAGCCTAAGTTTTACTTCTTCTCCCCCTTTTTGTCGAAACAAAAAGTTAACCCAATGAAGAAATAAAATGTGGAAAAATAGTCCACATATCGCTTACTCCCCCTTGACGGTAGCTCCCCCTAGATTGGGGCGTCAAGTGAGAAAAATAATAATAAAAAAAATCCTACAAAGAAAGGGTTAGTAGTAACATACATATATAATCTTGTGATTGACGAGAATCAAGATTGGGAGCCAAGGTATGTTAACAAGGCCTTGTAATAAAACAATAAAATGTAGTGGTATTTATGCCACATAAAAATGACTCAAAAGAAAATTACTAAAAATAAAAATTGTAATAATGATTCCTTCCATGCTTGCATAAGGTTATGGATGGAGGTTTTGATGAGTAATGATATTGATGCGATCAAGAATGAGGTTGAGTATGACTCGCATTTCTTCTCTAATTTCTATTGCAATATCCCTAGTGGATTGGCAATGTTCACAATGTAAGTGATGTGGGTAATGAGTGCGGAAGTTTTTCGAATGACTTTGATTTGTGAGATGCGGAAGTTGTGGTCGAAAAGATGGAAAAAGCGGATCAAAGTCCGGAATGTTTGAAAGTGGTGGTGGAAAAGAACCTAGATGTTCTTGTAATAAGATAGGAGCAAAGGGTGGTGAGGTTTCAAGGTCTTTGAAAATTGTTTTTGGAGAAGTGGGAGGTGTTAAAAAGACTATTTCTTTTTGTTTTGGTTGTTGAGATCTTGTTAGAGTCTTAAGGAGTTCCAAAAGAGTGACCTTAGGTGGTGAGTTGATGGGTGATGAAGTTGGTGTACTTATTGGTGATGAAGGAGGTGTTATGATGGAAGCATCTTGTGGTGAAATAGTGGTTGGTGATGAACCATTCGATGTTGGTTTTGCTAAACAACAAGGCCGGATGCTAATCCGTGCGGATTTCCTAGATTTTGATTGTGGTATTTTGGAAGGTGGGAGGACAAAATTTTGGATTTCTTGAAAGGGATTGTTTGGACTAGGTGATTCATCTAACTTGGAAGATCTTTTGGATGACATAGTGGTGTTTGTTTGTGAAGATGAGATGAATATGCAAGCATTTTGGGAATCCTATTTATAGAAAAATAATGCATTGTAATGAATGCTTGACCTAAAATGTGGATTAAAATCTAATGATTAGATATGAATTTAAAGCATGTGATCATGAGAACACAAGCATTAAAGAACATACTCCAAAAGAAATAAAAATAAATAATGAAAAATATTGAAGTTTTCATCCAAAATGAGAAAAATAGAAGATAAAACTAGCTTCTGTCTCACCGATCCCACAAATCCTTCCCTTGAGGGATCCGTCCAGCATTAAGGCTGGGATCCGTGGTACCGGTGATTCAGGCTGCTCAAAATTTTCATTTTGAAAACATTTGTGCCTAGTGTGTGCCTATATGCAAACCATTTGGAGTTTCGGTTATCTCGACTCCTAAAAAGAAAAGAAAAATAAACTAGAAGTGAAAAAACACACTATTATGTGAGATAACCCGAGTGCTCCTAATTCATTGTTGCTTGAATGAATGTACCCGAAAACACATATTAGTTATGTGTCCTCTTTAGCATTCAAAAGACATGAGATGCAATGAAAACGGGTTTTTACTTTGTATTAATAATGAAAAAGCGATTTGTCCTAGACGTGAGAAATGGCTTTTGTGAAAGTGATACGGGAAGAGGTATCATTTTAGAAAACATTTTGAAAAGAGGTTTCTATGAATAAAACGTTTATCCTTTTGAAAAGAGAATGTGTATGTAATTATGTGTTTGCAACTTGTTCTTATCTTGAAAAATAAGAGAAAACTATGAGTTATAAGTGAAAACTTATCTTGGGTTTTGAAAATTCCCGTATTGCTTGTGAGTTTGCATGAAATAGAGATCCTAGACTCAGAAAGAAGAAGGCTAGTGTTTACATACCTTGTAGAGTTAAAAAGAAAATTACGACGATTGTTCCATGAGACAAGACCAAGACGAAGTAGGTTGAATTGTTCCCGCTTCAAAGGTTTGGTGAGGACGTCAGCTATGTTGTCTTCGGATGCTACCTTCTCAATAGAGATGTTCCCCTTTTGAACATTGTCTCTTAAGAAGTGATGACGAATCTCTATATGCTTTGTGCGAGAATGTATTACCGGATTCTTGCTTAAATCGATGGCACCTTTGTTGTCACATAGAATGGCTATGTCACTTAGATGATTGTTGTAGTCAACTAACGCTTGTTTCATCCATAGTGCTTGTTGGCATGCTTTGCCTGCGGAGACATATTCCGCTTCGGTTGTTGATATTGCTAATGCCATTTGTTTCTTTGAGAACCAAGATGTTAAACAACATCCCATAAAAGTACATACCCCACTTGTACTTTTTCGGTCAACATAATCACCTGCATGGTCAGAATCTGCATAAACAATTGTTTCTACTCCCTTACCCTTAGGATACCATAATCCTAATTGAGTCGTACCCTTAATGTATCTAAATATCCTTTTGACGGCTTCTAGATGTGATGTTTTAGGATCTTCTTGAAACCTAGCACATAGACAAACACTAAACATGATATCCGGCCTACTAGCCGTGAGGTAGAGAAGACTACTAATCATGCCACGATATTTTATGTTATCAACGGATTCGCCGTCTTCATCTTTTGTGAGCTTAGTGTCGGATGACATTGGTGTCCTAATTGGTTTTGACTCTTCTAAACCGAATTTCTTTAACATTTCCTTAATGTATTTAGATTGATTAAAGAAGATACCATCTTCTACTTGATTGATTTGTAGACTAAGAAAGAAACTAAGTTCTCCCATCATACTCATCTCGAACTCGTCATGCATGATTTTAGAGAAATCATCACACATATCTTGACAAGTAGATCTGAATATAATATCATCTACATATATTTGAACAATGATTATATGTGACTCCTTTTTCTTAGTAAAAAGTGTGTTATCAACTAACCCCATGGTGTAGTTGTGCTTGATTAAGAACGACTTGAGTCTATCATACCAAGCTTTTGGAGCTTGTTTAAGACCATAAAGGGCTTTCTTTAGTTTATACACATGTTTAGGTTTTTCAAAATCGATGAAGCCCGGAAATTGAGCTACATATACTTCTTCATTAATAAAACCATTTAGAAAAGCACTTTTGACATCCATTTGATAAATCTTAAGATCATTAGTACAAGCATAAGTAAGAATTATTCTTATAGACTCTAATCTAGCCACGGGGGCATAGGTCTCATCAAAGTCTATTCCTTCTTGTTGATTATACCCTTTGGCAACGAGTCTAGCTTTGTTTCTAGACACTACACCATTTGCATCTAACTTGTTTTTATATACCCATTTGGTTCCTATTATGGTTTGATTGCTAGGTGGAGGGACAAGTGTCCAAACATCGTTAGAAACAAATTGATTTAACTCTTCTTGCATAGCCATTACCCAACTTTCATCTTTTATGGCTTCTTGTGTATTCTTAGGTTCTGTGGTTGAGACAAAACAAAATAGGCTACTTTGGTTTTGGACTTGAGACCTTAAGGTTCTTTCATTTAACTTTCCTATGACCTTATCTACGGGGTGATCTTTGGACTCTTTAATATTTATGATTTCATTATTTAAAGGTTCTTCTTCTTCATTTATATTTTTCTTTATTACGATAGCTTTACTTTCTACAATCTCGTCATCGACAAGAGGTGGAGTGGGTTTGGGTGAACTTTCATCAAATTTTACATTTAATGACTCTTCTACCTTCATTGTTGTCACACCCCCAAATTACCTGTTTTGCAGCGGAATGGAATTCCTGGGGATTGACTGTCATAGCATCACAATCACAGTTATATTGAACGACCTAAAGTGTCGTTTGAAAAGAACATCGTTTGATTTAATAAAACAATCAGAGTTTACAAAGTATAGGTCCCAAATGAAAATCAACGTGTGCGGAAATAAGTTTGTTACAATTCAAACGATGTTTTAAAGTGCGTAAAACCCAAGTGAGACGAGTCGTCACCGCGACTCCATGATGTGTCCAAATGCATGCCATGAAGTGAATGTCTTAGTTACCTGAAAATACATTGCTAAAAGTGTCAACACAAGGTTGGTGAGTTCATAGGTTTATGTAAATGTTAATACGACTACCACCAGTATAAATTATGTATGACAATGATGTCACAAAATGATGTTACAATTGCTTAAGCGCATGACACCGAAGCTCTGACTGTTCATGATGTTCGCCCCAACAGAGTGTCTTGCCAAAACAACTCAAATAATGTTTATGAAATGAAATGCATCCGTATGACTAGTTGGGATCCACCAACCCGGATGGAGGCGTCACCCTCGATAGATCTATCCACTCACCCACGCTTCTAGGAAATTAACGGTTCATGCTTATGAAATGGGGACATTTAACTGGCAATGCGGTAACTTAAGCAATACAATTAATTTGACATACTTGGTAGCGTAATAAAAATGGTGTGCAATGTATTCTCCCCCGTAGGTTTGAAATAAAGTAAAAACTTGAACAAAATCGGGGCTATGAAAACTCACCTGTTGCAATGATAATGATGATGTAATGGCAAAAGTGGATACACTGAAATGTAGTGTGAATCTCGAAACTGACCTATTATGAATGATGTGATATGTAATAAGTCATGATGTAATGTTATGCATGCATTTCGTATGTTATTTATACCATTTGCGAGTTTTGAAAATAATACTTATCGTCGAAAAATACTCTTTTGACGTCTTGACCATTCTTAAATTACTTTACAAGTATTTACGTCAAAATGTCATCCTACAATAGTTTCTTAATGATTTATTGCGAAATTATAACTTTTCGTCGTAAAATAATGTTGTTGGAAATTTCATGAAAGTGACAAAAATGGCCTCGAAAAGCTAGTCGTAAATTGGTGTACGTCGAACGTTAGGAAACGAACTCAACGGTTTTGGAGAGCTTGTATCAAAATCTCGAAGTTTTGGCATTTAAGTTTTTATCCTAGAGGTCTCGTTCATAAAGAAAAATATAGGTTAAGTAGGGTGATTTTGTCCAAATGTGGTTTAAAAAGTGAGTTTCGGCAAAGTTTAAGCAACCGTAAATAATTTATTACAACTCCGCTATACAAACGGTTGGTCATTTTGAAAAATATGCTTGGTGATCTCAATTTTATTAGAAGACATCTAGTTACAAAAAGTTCTACGTCAACGTTAAAAATAGCCTTCAACATGGTCGTTTTGTTTACCGTAACGCTTGTCAACTAAAAATAGTATAGTTTTTCGTAAATAATAAAGTTACGGCAATTTTATGAAAACGTGTATATTTTAGTCGTTACAAATCCGTTTTCTACGTATTATACGTCCTTAGCTTCGTATCAAAGTATACTATTATATTTTTGATAAGTCGAAATAATTTATGAAGCTTAAGACTCGTTTTTGACTCGTACAAAACAAAAACAACTTGCTGAAATTTTCAGAAAATATATATTTCGTCGTCAAACTTGAAAAATTCATAACTTCTTCGTTATAGCTCCGTTTTAATCCGTTCAAGCGGCCACGGATTCGTTTTAAAGTATATTTTCTAAATATCTAGGCCAAAAATTCATGTCTACTGTCGGATTTTCCAGAAATACGAAATAAGATCAGACCCTTATTTATACTTGCCGAAAAGAGTTTTTCTCGTACTAAACCTATTCCAATCCCTTCAAAACAACTCCAAAGCTATTCTAATCCTACCATACACCTTCTTAGGGTGTCATGGGTTCCTAAACATCATCAAGACCAATATATAACAAGGGATAAATTATAGGATGACTTATATATATAAAACTCTTAAAAACAATGTAAAAATGGTATAAATATCCATAAGTCTTGCATGCTTTGCTCAAAAATGATGAAATAGATATGAAATGATAATGAAAGATGTAAAATGAAAATGATATGCTTACTAGTTACTTGATGAGGTGACTAGAACAAAGGATTAAACCTAAACACCCTAGGTTTTTATTTCAAAACCTTGATTAAGAGTGTAACTAGATTGTTAAAACTTGATCTTGGAAAAACTTTGATGATTTCTTCTAACACTTTAGTATGGCCGGTTTTTGAGAGGAAGAAACAAGAGAGAAGGAAACTTTATTAACTTGTATATTTGTGAATGAAATGAGTGAAGTAATTTACATAGAGTATAGATCTAGTATTGTAAGATATTTTTTTACCAAACCATTAATGAGGTACCCCCCCCCCCTTGGTCGGCCAAGGGGGGAAGTATTTCACAAATACATTATTTTTTTTTCTTTCTTTTATAATGTAAATGAATGTGTAAGTAGTATGACATAAGTAAAGGTAACTTTGTAAAATTGTATATACATTAGTGTATTTAAGGTAGTTTTAGCTAAAAGTAATTTTTAATAGATCAAAGTAAAGTATATTGAGATCATAAAAATTGTAAAAATACATTTCTTGTAAAATTTGAGTGATATAATAATTATCGTGTAGTTTTTAAGAAAAGCGTCGTAATAATATAAATTTAACGATTTATATACAAAATAAATTTAAAACACTAGGTAAACTCAAAATATGATTTTTATAAACTAAATGTAAGTATAAAAACATATCGGGATAGTTTTTGGAAGTATTGGATTAAATGTTCAAAATAATAACTTACGCGATAACGTTTATTTAATATGAAACTTACGCGTTTAATGTGAAATGCAAAATCATGAATGAACTAACATGATGGAAATGATGCTAATGAAATGTAGACTAAACTTAGTCTATATGAAATGTCTGTGATGATATGATCATGAATTCGCCGCTAAACCATTAAGGTTACGCGAATTTGGAACACGCAAACCTAGTTTACGATAAATGATGAAATTGTGAAACATGAATTGTTTTGAGAAATGACCTGAAATTGCGAGTTGTCACATTCGCCCATCCAAAAAGGAATTCAGTCCCTGAATTCAGTTTGTGTTGGTCTATCGAATTTTTGAGTTTGTGAGGAATATCGAGGAGAGAAGACATGGAGGAGTGTCGTTACGGTTATCGATGATTGAGAGCGTACAAAACATCGTAGTAGAGAAAAATATTGGATGAGTATCTCCGATGAGTAACACTTTGACTTTGAAATATGTGAAGATTTTGCTTGCACTAAGATTTATAATTAACTGCTCCCAACATAACATGATCCCTCCAGAATTAGACATAGTTAGCTAGGCTATGTATAATTAAGGAACGATGATGTGACGTTCGGTTTAGTTGTTATAACTCTCGATGTTTACAACGATTTAATCTGTGTCGTTAAAATGATAGTTAAAGTAAAAGGAATTAAATTTCTCGTGAGTAATAACAAATCGGAAAGAAAATAAAATACGATAGATGAGAATATTTTACAACGAGTGGTTTATCAAAAGTAGTACATCTTTAAGTTATAAAGTTTCGGATACGATGGAAGACATAACTTAGTACGACATAATACATAAGGAAAATAAGACTGTTAATTTCCGAACTTCTTTAGTCTTCCGCGTCGTTGATACCTTGACGAGCTTCCCCTCCTCCTAACATGTATGCATTCCCATGAGCACCTTCAACTTGTTGACCTTGGTTTTGAGGACATTGATTCCGATAGTGTCCCTGCTCCCCACATTCGAAGCATGTGACCACGGCTTTACCTCTACAATTCCTGGCTAGGTGTCCCGATTTTTGACACTTGTGGCACTTGACAGGACAAGGACCCGAGTGATGGAAATTACATCGATTACATAGTGGGTGTGTTCCAGCATAACCTCTGCCTTCCATTGGTGCAGCGACATAAACCATTCCAGCTTCTTGCCTTCTATTTTGTTGTTGATGATGGTTAGTGTTGCGGTTTTGGTTGTTGTTGTTATAACCTCCTTGGTCGTTTTCCCATTTCCTTTTATTGTTGTTGATTTGGTTATCGTCATTGTTGTTATTGTGGTTTCAGTTGGTGTTGGTGATATTTCCTCTCTTTACTACTTGTGCCATAAGCTTCTGAGTCACTCTAATAGATTCCTCAATCGTTTGTGGATCAAAAGAAGTCACATCACCTTGAATAATCTCGGGAAGTCCTTCAATGAAAGCCTCCAGTAGCTTCTCATTATCCGAAACCATAGATGGGCATAACACGGCCAATTCTTGAAACCTTCGAATGTAAGTATCAATGTCGTACCCAATAGTTACCAACTCATAGAATTCGGTCTCCAACTTCTTCACCTCCGTACGCGGACAAAACTTCTTTGTTACAAAACCTTTGAATTGCTCCCAAGTGAGCTTGAAAGCATTTTCCATTCCCATCGGCTGAGCGTAAGAGTTCCACCACGACAACGCTCCATCAAGTAGTGTACTCGTAGCAAACTTGACCTTGCTATCATCCGGGCAATTACATAACAAAAACACGGACTCCAATTTCTCGAACCATCTAACCATGGCAGTGGCTCCTTCGGTACCTCTAAACTTAGTGGGATCTCCACTTTTGAAATCCTTATACGGACAGCTTCTAACTCCGGACCCTCCTGCATTTCCTGCAGCAGCAGCAAGCCTAGTGGCTTCAGCAGCAGCCGCGGCCTCAGCAGCAGCAGCAGCCACCGTTTCCCTTTCAATCCTTAGAGCATTGGCTATGCTATCATTCCCCAACTTTTGAATAGCCGCTTGAGTCATTTCAGGTGTGGCTTTCTTCGGCGCCATATTTTCTTCAAAATAAAAGGAAAGGTGAGATGTAGCAAAGTCCGATGTCAATAATAAACGCTCCAAAGAGATGTGATAAGAAATGATAAGTTTGAGGTTATTTTTCAAAATGATCGACGGTTTCCTAAGAAATGGGTTATGAGATGTCGTAAGTGTTCCAAATGTATGATGGTTTAGTGGCTTAATGTGTGAATAACGTGTAACTCGACATGTTAGTGGTGATATAAAGGAATGAGAGTGACTTTGCCGTACTTAAAGGTTTATCTCGGCATTCGACGCTATCGGTGATGAATTAGTTGATATTAAAATTGTGATAGGGAATGACAAAGCATTCACCACATTAGAGTATGAGGAAAAGATAATGGGATGGGTATTTAAGGGCATCCATGTGACAATCGATTTGAAATGAAAGTAAATAACTCGAAAAATGTACGTATAAATCGCATGCAAAGTGAACATGCACTTATGATGAAATGATGAGATGCTATGATGATGTAGTTATAGTCTAGGGTCAATGATGCAACCTAGTTCTCTATAACCGAAGCTCTGATGCCAATCTGTCACACCCCCAAATTACCTGTTTTGCAGCGGAATGGAATTCCTGGGGATTGACTGTCATAGCATCACAATCACAGTTATATTGAACGACCTAAAGTGTCGTTTGAAAAGAACATCGTTTGATTTAATAAAACAATCAGAGTTTACAAAGTATAGGTCCCAAATGAAAATCAACGTGTGCGGAAATAAGTTTGTTACAATTCAAACGATGTTTTAAAGTGCGTAAAACCCAAGTGAGACGAGTCGTCACCGCGACTCCATGATGTGTCCAAATGCATGCCATGAAGTGAATGTCTTAGTTACCTGAAAATACATTGCTAAAAGTGTCAACACAAGGTTGGTGAGTTCATAGGTTTATGTAAATGTTAATACGACTACCACCAGTATAAATTATGTATGACAATGATGTCACAAAATGATGTTACAATTGCTTAAGCGCATGACACCGAAGCTCTGACTGTTCATGATGTTCGCCCCAACAGAGTGTCTTGCCAAAACAACTCAAATAATGTTTATGAAATGAAATGCATCCGTATGACTAGTTGGGATCCACCAACCCGGATGGAGGCGTCACCCTCGATAGATCTATCCACTCACCCACGCTTCTAGGAAATTAACGGTTCATGCTTATGAAATGGGGACATTTAACTGGCAATGCGGTAACTTAAGCAATACAATTAATTTGACATACTTGGTAGCGTAATAAAAATGGTGTGCAATGTATTCTCCCCCGTAGGTTTGAAATAAAGTAAAAACTTGAACAAAATCGGGGCTATGAAAACTCACCTGTTGCAATGATAATGATGATGTAATGGCAAAAGTGGATACACTGAAATGTAGTGTGAATCTCGAAACTGACCTATTATGAATGATGTGATATGTAATAAGTCATGATGTAATGTTATGCATGCATTTCGTATGTTATTTATACCATTTGCGAGTTTTGAAAATAATACTTATCGTCGAAAAATACTCTTTTGACGTCTTGAC